>VZTQ01006216.1:0-42473 GCA_013400755.1 Pelecanoides urinatrix | reverse complement strand
CAATTGTAACAGCCCTCATGGCCTTCCTTTCACCTGATTTTCAAAAAACAAATTGTTAGCAAAATTATTAATGATTGTTAGAGTTTGCAATGTTTGCAGAAATCGTAACACAGTTAACAGTGCAGTTCACACAGTACATGGACAGGCATTGTACTACAATCCACAAGGTTCAAACAATATGAGAGGGCTGACACTGGATATAAGTTAGCAGCTTTTTCCTTGCCTAGAAGTAGTATGAAACTTTGCTTAGTATCAATGCAGGTATGAGTAATTTGGCCTCAAACATAACAGAGTCCTCAAGTTCACATGAAACATATGAAAACTATCTATCACTTCAGGAACTAACCCAGCATATTATTAAAAGAGTACTCCATAAATTTAGTGTTTTCCCACTGCAGTTCATATTTTTCTAAGTAAAGTAACACTTTCTGAGAGATTGAGCTTATTCCCTCTTCCTCTCTCTCTCTCTCTCTCTCTTTTAAATATCTATAAATATGTTCAGTTTAGCTTAAAAAAGAAATGTGTTTATATGTTATCTAAAGAGAGGCAACCCCCTGTTACTAACACTAGGGTCAAAGAGAAGATGCTAGAATTAGCTGTCACATATTTTCATTGTTTGAGAGACATCACGATTGATTGAAAACTTATCTGCCCTGTAGTCAGGACCTCTCTCCAAGATTTTTATTCAGCATAAAGTCAAGCTCAGCAATGACAATAATTCAGATCTCTGAAAGCTTGCAAAGATTATACTGGAAGTCCTCCAAGCTAATTTTATCACTCCTGCTTTCAAATGAGAAAGGATAGATATACTAGTCCAGTCATATTTAGATTTTTAATACAAGATGTAATAGTCCTCAAGGGTCACCAAAAAAAAGATGTAGAAATACAGAGACTACGCACTCCACATTGATTTAACTAGGGAATCATTTTACAATTTTTTTTTTTAAATTTTCTGGAGTGATCTTCATTGCGTGACATCTCTTGGCAGCCTTAAAGTTGTGACAAAACTACTGGCTTTTGCAATATAAAAAAATGTGGATAAACGCAAATGATCTCATAGCATCAATCAGTGGAAATTTACAGCTCTATTCCAGAGTAGTACCAAAAGCCTGTTAAGAGCTGCTGGCTCTTTTTTCTGCAGTCAGCCCATCTGAAGCTTTAACTCTGTTATTCCTAAGGGAAGTATTACATACATCCATCACTTTTTATTGATTTTTTTAAGAAAATAATGTGAAGAAATATAATAGTAAACTTTAATGATTATGCAGAATTATATGTTAAATGTTATGGATGGTTTTGTGGAAATCTGTTATTAGCAACTAGATGATGATGATCACCTAAAACTTTACAGGACATGTACTGCTATCTGAACTGGGTGAGCTCTCCTTTTGTCGTTATCTGCCCATCTTGTTCTCCCTCCTCTTCTAAATGGAAACAATAAAAGCTAAATGGACATATATTTTTCCAGAGCTTTGGAATGAAAAATTATTTTACTCAACACCTATGGAGTGCTTTCTCTGATAAAACATTATCACGATTTATTATTATCATTACTTAATTACCAACCCAGGCAATCACTAATACATTGCTAAATGGATTGCTAAATGGCTCATCATGCCTTTCTAATGAATGAAGATACCTTAACCATATAGTTGGTGCATGGCTGCCTAGAATCTGAACTAGGGAAGCACTAGGGTTTCAGAAAGTCCAGAAATGTTTTTAAATAATATTCTTTATCATGCACTCAGAGAATAGANAGATGAAGTTAAAATCAATATATTAGCTTTAAGTGTTCTTTAAAAAAAAAAGAAAATGCCAACGATCTCCTATTCCTTTGAATAGGCCTTTGAACTAAACTAAATTTTGTAATAAACAGTCCATCCTGAGCATATATCCATGTGACTTCCTCCCATCTCTGTTTCTCAAACCACCAACATACTTATAACACAACTGTGGGAAAGGTCTCCATCCCAATGTCATCTCTGATTACAAATGAAATCATATGTCTTTTTGATTATTATTACTCTTTTCCAGCACCTACCACAGCAGAATTTCTTGTTAAGAAACACCAACCACACACAACCCTGGAAAGACAACACCTTGAAAATTACAACACTGTCCCATAATATGCACTAGGGGCCTCTATCCTTAGAGCTGTACTTAGCCACTCTTCCTATTTGAATTCTTGCCCATCAAAAAGAATCTAACTAATCTAGATCATGTGTGTGTCTGCAGCCTATAAAATCTTCATAATTTCATGTTCTTCAACACCATTCCCAGAGAATGCTCTTGCTGTCTTTCCCTATTTTTGGACTGCAAGAAGTGGGAGGCTTCTGCCTTCTCTTCTTTCTCCTCCTCACTTACTAGCAACTGGGAGAAAAGGGATTAATGAAGTCAATTATTATGAGAGGAGATAGCAATTTCAATTAGCACAGCACTTCTCATGTAACATGATGTCCCAAGGCACTGGAAAATAATATATTTTAAAAGGACTGGGTTATTTTTAGTGTAATTTTTAACTGTTATCTCCTACTTTACCAACTCGCTTTTCTTCTGCCCACTTGACTTGAAGTATAAATCATGCATAACTCTCTGTAATTAATGACAGAGCAGGAAGACAGGAAGAGCAGCAGTTTTTAGTTCGTTAGCTTTTCACTTTTGGACACCTGTGTTTAATGCTTACTTCATGTCTATCTGCCCCAGGCTTATGTTGATATATCTGCTTCTCTTTCTGAGCCCATGTCATCATTAAATGCAATACTCTAACCATACAGAAAAAAAAAAAAAAAAGTAGTTCTACAAGAACAGAGAATAACTATTGTCTGGTTTTCTTATGCACGAATGTGTATTCCAGGAGCTAGAAGGTGAAAGCAAGATCTTGCACTTCTCACTGAACAGACTTTTCAGTGTTCTTCCCTTTTATGTGTATTTTAATCTCCCTTTCTTTGGGAGGAGGTAACTGGGAAATTGTAAGTGGTGTTGCATACTGGCTCTCTCTTGCTGAACTGACTCCTTTCATTTGTCAGGATAGGCTAGTGGGAATGTCAGCCATGTCAGCCATAGTGGCTTTCTCTTTAAATCAGCTCTGAATGATTTAAGGTTCTCTTTATCATGCCAACACATTCTTGATCATACTCAGTTTCTACACCTCTAGCATTGCCAACATTTGCTGATCTTTCTCAGTTAGGGGCTCCCACATTTTTCATCAGGAAATTCCAGCGGAAAGTGTGGATTATGTCCTAGACACTATATTTATGCAATCCAGGTACAATGCTTATTTTATTTGCCCTGATCAAGTCAAAAAAGGACACCCAGAGACCCTGGAGTGTACGACAGCCTTATATTCTATAAACTAGTTCTGTATCAAGTCAATAAACTAATGGAAAATATTATGCCTATGAATGGCCTAGCTATCCAAAATGATCTCTCGTGGCCTTTTTCAGCCCTGCCTTTCTGTGATTCCAACTAAATGTGGAACTATTAATTTTGCATTTGCAAATTTCTTTTGAAAAGGCAAATAACCAGCTCAATCTTTCTTTTCCATGCCTTCATAACTTCACAGTCACTAACAGATCTTAACTCTCAATGCCTTTTGAAGGACAATTGGGACTGGCTTGTACTGCACTCATGCACACACACACAATTGTGAAAGGTTGCGAAAGCTTTCACATAGGTGAAAGCTATTAATTAGACTCTAGTTGTCTGTATTGCCTGGTGCAGAAAGGTGCTGCTGCCTGACATTGCTGTCATAAAACACGGATTCACATGTATCATGATGGCAGTCAAACAAAGGTTAGGGAACCCTTCACTGAACCATCTGTCCTTCCTTTGAACACACAAAGTATTATACAGGTAGTGACACTGGTAAGTTGTCTGAAAGGCGAACTGTTTGGGCAAATGCTCTATTTTGTAACCTACATGGTTGTACCACAAGTTTAAATACTTAAAATAACTGTAGCCAGCTATGACACACTGGCAAAACAATGGAGTTTACAAGGAACTCTGACTAAGCAAATATCCTAACCATTTTAAGCTGCTATTGAGACAGGTTACCCATAGATGTGGAGAATGAATGTTCCCAAATGCCATGAAGTATTTAAAAATTTTAAATAAATTTTAAAAGGACCTTCAGCAAAGACATCTAAATACACTTCCCAGAAGAAAATGTAAAATAAGAGCCTATGGAATTATCCTGGGACTGTCCCAAACACATTTACTGTGATGTCTTTATGTGCTGCCTTTAGGTTCTGCATTCAGTATACCTGATACCTTGCTCCAGAAGAAGGGTGGGAACGTGACTATCTGATTGAAAGTCTTTCTAACTCTTTCCTGTGTATTTTTAAAGTGTTTTCACTGTCTCAAGTATTNTATATATTTATGATGAGTGCAGTGTTGGGGCGTGCACAATTTTGGTGGAACTACCCCCCGTGCTGCCCAGTGCTGAATAAACATACCTACTTTACAATCTTACAGATTGTGGAGTCTGCTTTCCGCAAGTCAAAAGACCCGTATTGCTTTCAAAGTACAGCTGCTCTCCATATACTTTTATGTGCTGTCTTTAAAAACAGCTTTAAAAGACACTCTACACTTAAATAAAAATGCATTTACATGAATCTGTTTTCTGCTAGAGATGGCCATCCAGGACAGCGCTCATAGGCATGCTTCTCAAGACATCACCTCACTTGGCAAATATCATGTGTGTAGACTTAACATTCAAACATGATACTAATTGTTTCAGGTAGCTCACAAGGATAACTTTCCATGTGTTCCAGGTTTTAGTCACTAGCTGTGTCTTCAAATACAATTTAAGCAACTCTGTAATTCCACTTAGTCTTATATCAGGCACTTTGTATTCTTTCCCTTCACCTAGTGGCTATGCAACAATTCAATTACTGAAGTTCCTCATCCAGAAAGTGCACTCAATTTCCTATAATTCTTATTCTATTTGACTTTTTTTTTTTACCAGAGTAACACAGTAAACTGACTGAGTTAGAATCATGAAAAACAGCTAGTGCTGTGTACATGTGCTAGCTACAAAAGAAAAGAAAAAGAAGAAGAAAAAAAAAAAAGAAGAAAAAGGAAAAGGAAATGAAGGTTAAAAAATACACACTAGAAATAGAAAAAGAAATTAAAGGAGCCATTTATGGTCATGGGTCATTTTCATTGAAGAAAAAAAAGGAAAGAGGAAAAGAAGGAAAAAAACCCATAACAAGCTCAATCAAAGAAAAGAAGAATTGGAGATACAATATAAATTCAAAGATGAAAGAAGGAANCATTCAAACATGATACTAATTGTTTCAGGTAGCTCACAAGGATAACTTTCCATGTGTTCCAGGTTTTAGTCACTAGCTGTGTCTTCAAATACAATTTAAGCAACTCTGTAATTCCACTTAGTCTTATATCAGGCACTTTGTATTCTTTCCCTTCACCTAGTGGCTATGCAACAATTCAATTACTGAAGTTCCTCATCCAGAAAGTGCACTCAATTTCCTATAATTCTTATTCTATTTGACTTTTTTTTTTTACCAGAGTAACACAGTAAACTGACTGAGTTAGAATCATGAAAAACAGCTAGTGCTGTGTACATGTGCTAGCTACAAAAGAAAAGAAAAAGAAGAAGAAAAAAAAAAAAGAAGAAAAAGGAAAAGGAAATGAAGGTTAAAAAATACACACTAGAAATAGAAAAAGAAATTAAAGGAGCCATTTATGGTCATGGGTCATTTTCATTGAAGAAAAAAAAGGAAAGAGGAAAAGAAGGAAAAAAACCCATAACAAGCTCAATCAAAGAAAAGAAGAATTGGAGATACAATATAAATTCAAAGATGAAAGAAGGAATGAGAATGAGAAAAAAAAAAAAGATCCATATTAGGAGAAAATAGAACCAAGTAGTATAAAAAGGAAACACAAAAGGGATCAGAAGAACACCAATTAGTAGACCAAAAGGGTATGAAACAAGTTTTAAGTTAAGAGGGTGATAATGGAAGCAACTTTAAAGAATATTAAAATAGAGAGGTGATGAAAGTACACATTAAACAATGGAGACAGTTGAAAATCTTAGAGACTGAAAAAAGTCAGTGAGGGATAATAAAATGAAAGAAAACCTCTTATATTAAGATCTGTTAATATTTTCTTATAGAAATTATTTGTTCCTTTCTTAGACTCTGACTTGTCTTCATATGATCAAGTTTTTTTACTGTCTTTACTGTTTTCTTACAATCCTCTTCCTTCCTTGTTCTCCTGTTTTTCAAGAGACTTGAAACTGTAGTTAAAACAAGCCTTTGGTGTCAGATGATGCAAACTTTACCCTGTGTTCTAACAGATTTTCTTTTTATGCTTGGGTAAATCTCCTCATTACATGTTTTCTGTAAGATCTATTCGTCACATTTGTACTTGAATTTTGCAATCACTTAATCACAATCAATTAAATATCGGTGTAAATCACTCTAATTTTGTTGCAAAACCAAACATAAATGAGGAATGTAGACTTTAAGAGGGTTTTTTTAGGAAGGCACAAAAATATTCTACAAGTACAAATCCAGTGGCAGTAGCTGTGACAAGTAAAGGACAATCTCAAGCAAAAAGACGTCAATTTATCCAAGTATATTTCTGCTTTTTCATTAGAGCTGTATCTTCTACAGTGTTAATAAAGTTCCCTTCCCTAAATTCCCTATCAATCACTCTTTATAGTATGAATATATATTAATTCTGTTAATATATATATTAGTTCACATTAGATACTGTAATGTAATGAGCTAGTGGAATTTTACTGGAGGCTTTGGTATTGTTCATGCTTAAGCAAAACAAACTAAAAGACAGCCTGGCCCTGGAAATACGGACTTTGCTTCTTGGAAGCTTAGAGCTGTCCAGGAAGGACAAAAGATACCCCTGGACAATTGAGATAACACCAGCGTCCTAGCCCCTCTAACACGCCTTTGAAACCCTACCAGCATCATCTGGCATCACAGGTAAGTCACTACAGCAAGACTGATTCCAGGGACATCTGAATCAATAGACAAGCTGCAAGAATGCTGTAAAAATATAGTTGCTTTGCAAAGTTTTACTATGGTTAGTAATCAGTAATGTGGGTGTTAATCATTAGTCAAATCACGTTGTACCTGAACATTTGAAGGGTATAAGAAGCCTGTGTAAAACCACATTCAGGGTGCCCCAATATGAATGGGACACCTCATGTCCATTAATAAATATTTATTCTTGTAATTCTATACTTTACATCCTGCCCTGCCTCCTCGGTTGGCAATGGACAGTTGTAAATTTTCATGACAACAACCCAGCACCAACTGTGACATTCATAGGACCACAGATTCTACACTTCCTGAGAGAAATAGAATCCAAAATTATTCTGATTTTGATAACTAGTGAGGCACAATCACAATTTTTCCATGCACACAATTTACATACAGAGAAATTACAGCGAAAAGAAGATGTGTATGGGGGGGAAAAAAAAATCTGCTTTACTAACTCTATAATTAGGTGGGGGTTTTTCACTGCTAAAAGTTTTCTCTTTATCTTGCTTGTAGAAGGCAGAGAAACACTATTTACTGATGGAGAATGAAGGCATAATGAAAGCAACCTCCCAAGAGCAGAACAGGAAGTTTGGAGCATTTCAAGAAATGTGATTTTGCAGACTCAAGTCCCAGGCAAAGCACCCTAAGACATGAGTTCATCTGAACAATCACACACCTGAAAATCTCCAAAATAAGTGATCTCAAATAAGAAGTTAAGAGTGGAAAGTCCAGAGAGGTTCACTTTAAGACTCTTCCCAAATACTTTTTAACACAGCCCTAAACGAACAATGCATATTCTGCTAAAATCAGGACTGCATAAAGACACCATAGTACTGGCATTTTTGCAATTGTTCTATGTACATGAGAACCCAATGAGTTACTTCTGGGAGCCCCATAGGTCATATAAAGCACAAACTAAAGGGAATCTGAGAATATTGTTATCTCAATCATTAGAGTAAGCAATTAGTTAAATACATATAGAATGAGCAGATGGTAAAATGTTTGAATACAGATTTGAGTATATAGCCCAAATGGTGATGCCAGGCAAAACAGAAATGAGACAGACAGAATAATCCTTCTTCCCCTTCCACTTGCTCCCACCTCAGCCCCTGGTCCTCAAAGGGGGAAAAAAAAAAAGAAAAGAAAAAGGAAAAAAAAATGAAAAGAAAAAAAAAAACCACAACAGTGATTCCTTTAACTTTATCCTGCTCCATCCCAAATTCTTTGGTCCCTCACCATTAACACAGCTTTTTATGTTGAGAAGCATCATTGCTTCTACAGCTGAGGGGCCCTTCACACAGGAGGGAGGAAATTGATCTGTCTTCAAAGGATTATCATTTCTGTGTTGTGTGTCTCTCAGATGAGATATGAAGAATTGTACAACTACATTCTGCAAAATTCCCCTTTTGTTAGTTTATCTCACACCTAGAAGCAAATTCTGTAGAACCCAGATAATCATCTTAACACGGCCTTACCATGTGTCCCTTATACTAATATGAGAGAAGAGAGCTTTGATGATAGAATATGAAATGTTTACCTCTGCAAGCATACATTACATCTCACAGAGGAATTGGGGCAGGGGGGCAGGGAGGAAAAGACATCTTTATGAAATTACTTGGACTGAAGCAGCTCGGCAAATAAAACAAATGGTGAACTTCAGAATTCATATCTTTTCAATGGATCACTGAAAATCCCTGTATAAATAGTTCTGATATTCAAGTTCCTGTTGAAAATAATAGTTGAGCAAATTCTAAACAAATATGAGGCTGCAGAGCAGGAAGGCACTATCAGCTGGGTTTTTTTTTTTCCTTTCAGAAAATGCAGGCAGCCTTTCTGCTAATTTACATTTAACAACAGCAAGAATCTTAAGGACTACAGAAATTACAAGAGGCTGACCTGTTCTTAAATACACTGCTTATTAATGCTGTAAAAAGAAAATAAACTGTACAGCCAGGATTCCCTGCTGCAGCTTATGCTACCTGTTAAAGACTATCATGAAAGATCTGATTTGGAAAATAAAAAAATTAATAAATGCAAGGGCTTGGAGTCAATCTCAAAATGTAAATAAATAAATTTCTCTCTCCTTAGGGTTTTTAATAAAAGAGAATAGCAAAAGCTAATGCCCTGCCAGGTATTCACCATGGGGATCACACTTTACGGAAATTAATGAAGGAACTTAATTTTGAATTTATGGAATCATTTCCCTTATCTGCTTTACATGCTCCTTTCTTTTTACTCTTACTTGTTCATGTCACTCTCTGTTTAGTTACTTAGTGTTGTTGTCCCCTGCCAGAAGTGCCACAGTGGGCCTATATCACTGTTCATCATTACATTAGCACAAGGTGTGTTTAACTTTCTCTTTGTGATTTTTTCTTTCCATTGTTGTCAAAGCAGAGCCAGAAGCAGTAATAAAAGGATCCATAGGATAACTGACATTGCTCTGTCTACTTGTACTCTCATCAATGAATCAAATTAGGAGATTAAAACATAGCTAAATGTAAAGGAGATAAAAAGCCCAAAACAATGTGATACCAATATTTTAATCTCCTTGATAGAAAATATTGCATCTTTTGCAACATGAAAATATTTTGAAGGGCATGCAACTAAGCACAATGTTTGTATATTTAAAGAAAGGATTAAGATTTGAAATGGTGGACCCCTTGCAGGTTGAGGCTGAATTAAAAGAGCAAGAATTGAAGAAGTAAGTCTGTTGAGAAAAAGCAGAAACTCATGAAATCTTTACTGAGGATTTTGTTTTTCCTCTTTGGTTAAAACATTCCAATGTGCTTTTGAAAGAATTTTCTCTTTCATTTCCAAAGAGCTCTGAGCTCTCTGTGCCACTCAGTTTCAGAAATAGAAGTGCTTCTTGCAGCATTTCTGTTTCATGCTAAAAAAGGTTATAAAAGTAATAAGAAAAAAAATTCTATTGTAGTTTTCAACATATGTATGCACCATGCAGCCCTGATTTCTATCTTGCATTTTTGTAAATAAGGAATAATTTAAGGAGGTCAGTGATGTTAAACTGGAATAAAACTATTGTGGATGAGAAAAGAATGATGCTGAAGACATTAGACAATTAAGAAAAGTCCTAGGAAAGCGCCTGGACTGAAACTCTGAATCTTTCAAGATTCCTCAGTCACAACTGGTGATTTTTACTTCCTACTGGAGAAAGAACTCACTACAGAGATGACATTTTCATTTCCTTGGGGAACCAAGGACAATTTTTTCTATTTGACTTCCTCATTGATTGTGAAAACAGAATAAGGATAGCTGCATGAGAAAAGGAGAAAACATCACCACAGAATAAAGGTCACAAAAGAGTCATTGAAAAGTTCATGATCATACATAAGACGTGAGAGGTGATACATGCATACTAGTCTCCTGACTTATACAGAAGAAAGATCATTCTTTTTGAATAGAGAAGACATTCTGAAAAAGGATTAGTCTCTGAAGGGACGATGAATTTCACCCAGTTGTTCTCTGGAACAAGACAGGCTTTAAAAGCAAAGGCAGGGAGGGAGAGAACATTTATAACCAGAAGAAGTATCACCAATAGCTCTGATTTGTCTGACCTTCCATTTTACAGAGGGAAGCTGTCTAAAAACTTTGGAAGGATAGACACAAATGCACAAATGATAGGAAGTTGTGTATTACAGATATAATGTTTTCCAGCAAACTGTCACAGACATTTATTACCTTTGGCAAAAAAAACGGTTTGGAAGAAAACAGAAAAATAGGCCAGACAGACCTTAGCACATTTTCAAAAGTAGAAAACTGAAAAAGCATTTGAGGTTTCCTTGATTATATTGTCATCTTCATAGACTTTCAAAAGCAGTAACTTCACCCCTATAGCTCTCCATTACAGTTAGACAGCTCTCCCATAGCCCTGTTAGGACCTTTCTTCCTCTTGCCAGTGTGTGTAATAACTGGGTGCCTGAAGATCCTCGATTAGGCCTGCAGACGTGAGGCAAAACAATCGAACTCTGTTTCCTGACCACAGATTCTCAAACTATGCTTTGTTTCCAGCAGCAGAGATGGCACAACTGTAAGTGAGCCAAGCATTTGTGATCTCTGTCTTCATGGTTGCCAGTAGCACACAGAAAGAACTAGAGTTACATTTTGCTGCATAAAACAAGTCATTTCAACAGACATTTCTACAACTTCATGTTTTTGGGACACTAATTAGCTACTATCTCCATTTTTCAGCTACATCTCTGTGGACAAGATTAAGAAAATGATGTTATTGGAAGATTATAAACTATTATTGCTAACCCATTCTCCCCACTTTATGCTGTCATTGGAGTCGCTAGTACCAAAAAATGAGATGTGCTTGGAGGTCCTCCAGGATAAAAGACTATAAAATGGAATGATAAAGGATCTATGAATCAGTTTTTATGACTTCCTGGAGTTGAAAACACAAGGAAAGACTTTTTGACTGCTCAAATCAAGGAAGAGCATATAAACAAACAAGGAATAAATTGGTGACACTCATACGCAGTCTCAGTGTTTTCCATCCATCTGCTGCATTAACTGTTTTGGAAATAATGCCTTCTTTAGCTCTAATTCTTTTGGTCAATACCCCTTTTGAAAAGTATCAAGTTCTCAACTTGTGGTGTGGAGATGATGAACACTAGAGGCAAAGTGAAGAAGATATGGATAAGCCCTCAAATATTGGTTTGAAATTGATACATTTAATACAAACCTATTTAACTTGCTAGGGGTTGGGTCTTTGGAAAAAAAAACAAAAATCAAATCATGATGTACATCTAGTGCAACAATGACATATCTGGCTGAATTTGAAGAGACCCTAGAAAAATACTGATAAGAAATTTATAGGCATTGAACATAGAGCTGAATTAAATAAAAACAATGCTCCTATAAATGTATCTATAAATGTTAACTATTTAGTTGCTCAAGAAAACTTGTAAGAAAATAAAATGGTCTCAGAAAAATGAGCTTTTCTGCTTCTTATAATGTTATGTGAGAGAACTAAATGGCTTGAAAGAGCATTAACAATGCACAGAAGGGGACTGGCACAGAACCAGATTTATCATTTAGTGAGTTGTCAAGCTGCTCACAGAAGTACCAAAAGAACTAAAAAGATCTTAGATTATCTCCAGGATTGAGGGAAGAAATTAAGACGATGACCAGTAAACAGTAAAAAGATGTTTACTGTATCCTGTTGTGGACATCAGCAAAAAAACGTGACTTTCCATCTCTGACATCCCATCCTTTAGTGCAAGTGAAATCAAAATAATATGACTGTCTCTAGCTCAGAAGATGGGAATGAAATGTCAGCAGAAGCAAGAATTACCCTTGTATAGTAACATGACATTTTCATATCTAGATTCAAAAACAGCAGTAGGAAGGGCTCTGTCACCCCTTGTTCAGGAGCATATCTGAGCATTTAGTCAAAAAAACATCATGCATAGTCAATGGCCTGTGGCCTGGCCTATTCTGGAGCAAGAGTACCCAAATGAAGGAGGTTTAGTCCAGAGACCAGGAAGTGAAAGAACAAGGGACAGTGACAGACAAGATGGAAGGTGTAAAAAGAAGCAAGAACTGGGAAAGTCAACCACAAAATCAAAACAGTCCTCCTTTCTCTATGACCATTACGTTTCAGAAAACCAGAACAAGGATAATGCTCAACTGATTTCTACTAAAGGGAAAACCAGAGGTCTGTGAAGTCTTCACTCTTATTTTTACTGAGGGTTTTAACTTTGTAATAAACCTTCCACATACCCTATAGTGAGTAGGACCCTGTTCTGCTCACTTCCTTTTGCTCACTGCTTATCACTTCTTGGATCCAGGTTTTAATTTCCTTTTAGAACCAATGATTAAAAGTTTTTAAATAAAGGGCTAAAATTGTGCAAATATAATTAGTTAACCTACACTGCTTCAGCTAAGACATGCATCTACTCTGCAGAGTTTATCTAAACTCTGGAAGGGTACAGATAACCAGCAGAATATATTAATGTTCGTTTCCTGTAAAACATTGTCAAGTATTTGCTAATGTATCTTGACAGTTCCTGCATAAAAATTACACAAATTCATAGATCTGTGTATCAGGCTGCATTTTTTTTTTAATTCCAAAAAATAAATGAGAAAAAGTAGTTTAATGATTCCTATCTTTTGTTGCTTGAACAAAATTGTGCAATAATGAAGGTCAATGTTGTGAAGTTTCTTAAGATTAGGAAAATACAAGAAATATATCAGTTAATAGTAGTTGTTAAGATTTGTCTAGGAAAGCAAACCAGACAGAGGACGAGCTAATTGCTAGACCTCAGATGGAAAATACAGTTATTCTTAGCCCTGTGTAGTACATAAGGTCAGACAGGTTATCTCATCATCTTAAATAAACTGCTTAGAGGCTGCTTTGCCAGGATATCAGTGGCTCCTTTCTATCCCTACCAGATTCCAAAAAATTTTGAAATTGCAACTGAAAAATGTCTATCAGTGTCTTTGATGCAGATATCCAAAAAGAGTCTGGGATTACTGCAGTATTTAGAATACATCTGAAAGAAACTGCAACGTATGCTCATAATCAATTTTTTTTTTCTTCCTCATATAAATACTACACAAATCAGGTAGTTAGTCATTTCTAAATCAGTTCAATTTCAGACACTATCACTGCCTCTCCACTGTTGAAAGGCAAAATAAAACTCAGAAAAATCACTGCCTGAATATAAATATATTCCTGAATGCTTAAGCCCTTGAAATTGAAGAGCACTCTAGGCTTCAGTTATATGTACTTTTTCTCTGTTTGAAATGTTGCCTTATACAACCAGTCTTAGGAATTTTTCTTTACATGATCAAATCCCTCATTTTTACTAATGCCATTTTGAAATTATGCTTACTGTTTATATAAAAGAGCACTATTATGTTTATACATGCCTTTAGATTGTGTCATTATAAATTATTACTACTTCTTTCCCTATTGTAAACTAGGTTTCAGGCTCTGAGTAGTTAACACTGAAAAGCTTTACCACTTAGCGACTTACAAAATTAGCAACCCCACCCCCAAAACCTTCCTAAATGAGCTAATTTTAACAGGAAAATCAGGAACGGGTTAATTTTGATGGGTTTTTTTCATATCAACAAAATAAATTGAACAATTATCCACTAAGCCTTCTTATCTACTAAAGTGCTGGGCAGTAAGTCACTAACAGAGAGATAACAAAATGTGCTATTCTTTAGAGAAAATACAACAGTGATGTCCTAGCATTACAACTTTCCAGACATACTGGTTAACATTTTATCCTATTGTATCTTCCAGGTGTATAACAAAATACTGTTCCCTATGGAAATAATGTCTAACACCTTAGTTTTCTTCCACCTGCAGCTATGTCATGTTCTCTCCTGAGAATTTGGGAATACCTGATGCCTATGGCTGATATTAAATTGCAAAATGTTACCTTGCAACAACAACAAAACAGAACAGATTGGAATCTGAGGAAGGTTTATGGCCAGAGATCCAGAAAACATTGGTCAACAAAGTATCCCAATGTATAATAAAGGATGAGAAAAAGTAGGGGAGAACCTTTAAAAATTCCAAGTTTGAGTTAATTTTTAATAAAAACCTTTCTTCCTGTGTTTGCTACTTTTTCAGGTAGCTGCTTTTCCTCAGTACTTTTCAATGGAAATTCATCTGACATACCTTTTACTTCTTAAGGAAGAGAGAGGTACAGAGAAAATCCGCTTTCTAGGAGGACTTTTGTTTTGCACTAGTAGGTTCTCATTCTTTGTGAATCCCAGCAAGAAAGGCACTCTCAAGAAAGATTTTATTAATCTCTAAGAAAAACTGGTAGCACATTATAAAATTTTACATTTCTTCTGATGTTAGGAACTCTGAGATAATACAGGATTGTATGGACCTCTGATAAGGACATTGCATGCTGCACAGATTTACTACCCATGGTGTGGTTTGCTGGCATTGTGGTTGAGTTTTTATAGAATTTTATAAGAAGTGAGCAACTCTATTCATATTTTCTACTATTGAGCAAAAGAATGTTTATATGAAAACACTTTGCTTCACTTCATGATAAAGACATGCCCCTGGCATCACCATCAGTGCCAAGTGATTGCCACGTACAGAGTCTTCCATTATGATTAGCCAGCTGAGCTTACCCCACATCAAGAGATGTGCAGCATAGTGCAGTCCTGAGGGCCACTGTAATGTGTGCAGGACCACAAGGCACAGTGTGGACCTGTGTCTGCTCAGGTGGATCACTAACACATGGATGTACAATAGTCCTCCAGTTAGGACCACTACAACATTCTTAACATCAAGCTGCCTAAGGAGGATGTTTCCCACTAACAAGAGCCCACATACCCATTTGTTTCTCTTGTGGAAATATAAGAATTTCAGACTCAGCATTATCACCAAGATCTTCAGCCCACCTCTTGAAGATATTGGAAAGATAACAACTGCTGGGCTTCTCAAAAAATAAGTTACTCCAGAGTAAGAAAAAATCTCAGACTTGTATGCGTAAGGCAAGTCTTGCACAGAGCAGGACTTGGGGAACAGGCCTGGAGAGGGAGAAATCGCAAGTAGAAGGTCAAGAACTAATGCTCCCTCTCCCAGTGCCACCTCTAAAGCTTGTTAGCTGGTAAGGATCTCAACAGAGAATTCTGTAGTACATCTGCGCATAAGTACAGGTATATGGCATGTATATATGGCAGGTACATGTACAGGCACATAATGCCATGAAAGTTTAAGAGAAAAAAAAAAAAAATTGGAAAAAAAAAGGCTTTTCATTATCAAGGTAATATTAACAAGACAGGAATATTTAGTTGTTAAACACAGGCAAAGACATGAAATGACCACTACTTTTCAAACTGTGCAACTGCTTCCTTTGTGGCCCGTTTCACTCAACCTGAGTTGCCCATTCATGCTAGTTTTGGAATAGGCAGAATAATCCCCACTGACAGCTACTGTGCAAGCTAACAAAAGCACAAGAATGCTGTAATGCCCCTAAGTGTTATTTTTAAAAATGAGTTAAAATTAATTTAAAAATTAGTTTGTTAAAATGCAAGTACAAATTCTAGCTTTTACATGTTGTGACAAGTCTGAACAAGGTACAAAGCTACCATGGTTGCACCCTGCTGCCACCCTGCATATCAGCTCTAAGACAGAACAAAAATGGTTTTAGGAAGGCTTGTAAAGTTCTAGTAGGAATGGTCCAGTCTATCTCCAACACCATTCTCTTCTCCTATTTAGGAATAAATAAAATTTGTTTGAACAAGCATATATTTATTTTCATTTTCCTCTTTCCACAGGTAGACCATGCCTACTTTACAATGCTAAGGTGTCTAATCAGTAGTTTCTATCAGCTGAATCCTAGAGCAAAGGACAATGATGTGAAAGAAAGTTTGGCCTGCTGTATTTGCTAGCTAACAATGTCTAACAATGTTAGACAAACACAGGGAAAGAAAACAGAGAAAATCTGGTCCTAACATTTTTAAAAAACAAACTGCAGCAGGATCACATCTAACAATCTCTGGATCATGGCCAGACATAAGAAGAGAGTTGAATGAGAAGCTTTATAACCCAAGCTGGCTAGTAAAATGAAAAACAAAACAAAAAATCTACAGTATCTTCTTACCAGTAACAGCCAAGTGAACAAAAAAAAAAAAAGAGAGAGTTTTTTCCAGACCCAGCTTTAACAACTGATTTTTTACAGCAGTGATGTCTTGCCATCAAGTAATGTGTACACAACCAGCTGCATCTATTCTAAGCTAAATACCAACTAAACAAGACCTTGAATTCAAGCAAAAAATTTCAATAAATGGCATTTGATGGATTTCCAAATGCAATTGAAAAGTCAGTGTCCTTTATCTCAAACCTTGTCTTACAGTCCACGCTTTGTTTATTAGTAATGGTTATTATGAGCCTTTCTGCTAGTTCTGTATTACCAGCTCCATCTCATATTTCCTTTAAGCAGTAGTGCCATTTAATTTTAAATACATAGTTTGCTGGATGAATCAAGGAAAAATGTGGAGTATATATATACCTGGATTGCCTAATTTTAGATGAACTATAATGGAGAAATGTATATTAGAATAAAATGGCTATAAATCAAAAGCTATTTCATTTTCTGTGGTCATGTAAAAGCCAGAACTCTTTGAATCCATAATTCAGCTGTCATAATCTCTTAGAGGTATTATTGACCTTCCTTGGAAACTTCTGTCACATAAAGAAGAATAGTTCTGAAGAGATCACATTAAATCATACTGCATTACTGACAGCCAGTTACCTGAAGATAATTTAGCCCACTTTAACAAGTACTTAACAATGAATTGTACTTTTCTATATTCTTATTCTTCTCATCTTAATGTAGCAAAGCTGGCATCTCAGTGCAATATATGTGTATTAAAATCAAAAATGCATGCCCCACCATGTTTTACTGTGTTTAATCTCCCAAGAGAACTATTAAGAATCTCTTACGGAGCTTCAGATACATATTTTCAATCAGTACGGAACTGGAAGAACTAATGTTTCCAAGGAATGTTAGAATAACTTAGATCTATATTTTTTTACTGGCACATCTTTGGAAGTATTTAGGAATATATATTTCCTTTTAAAATAATAATTGTTAATAAATAATGAAAAATCACTTGGCCAGCTACCACTGGCTAATAATAATGAATTATTCTTATAAAGTGGTGAATTTTAACATTGGAATTGGAATGAAGAGTGGCACAGGTTCTAAATACCCAATAGGTACGGACAGGTGTGGGAAAGGAATACCAAAAATTTTGCCAGTAAAAAGGATGGTTACCACAATTTAGACATTTAGAACACAGTAAATGCTTTAAAAAGGATACCTGCCTATGTAAATATTGTCTCATTGATCATATCTGACAAAGGATGAAGGAAAAGAGCAAAAGCACAGGAAATCAGGATGTATACCTCCTCCTTTCCTCACTCACAAAATGTTATGTTCAGCCCTGCAGATGCATAAGCAATAGTCTAGATATAGAGTTGCCTCTAGCATCTGAAATTTTATTTTATAGCTACAAGTAGAATCACAGCTGCCAGAATTTTTCATGGTAGGGGACAGATAATGTTCTTACATTTTTTCACAGTTACAGAGACTAATCTCCTTTGTAGAACTACTTTTCATTGCTCTTCACTAAACCATCACTGGTTTTCTCCATTAATTGAGAATTTTCCTTTTTTTTTGGTAAATTGTGGTGAAAAAAGGAAGTAATGCATTTACGATGCATTTTGATTGGTCTCCATTTTTATAATCTATTACAGATACTCAGTCTTCCACATAGTTTTATTTAGCAACTCAGAATAGAAGAAACTCAAAATATTTAGGGGCACATGAAATTCCTATTTATTTATATATTTAGATTTCTAAGAAAAACAAACACACAGCTACTTTATTTTGAACATCATTTAGATTCCATGAATCATTCTGGACTATGACAAGCAGAAATTGTTACAAAATTAAACCACTTCATTTTCATTTTTTTTTTTTTTTTTTTTTTGAGAATTAAAATATCCCTTTATGACAATGATATCAATAAAATGCCACTTGACCAAAGCAGGACACAAATACTGCACACACTGCAAGACAAATGAAAGTTTTATTTTAACAATGTTATATGACTGTGATGTGACTAGTTATTCTGGGCTTGAGGACATGGCTTTTTATGCATTTAGGCTTGATAGATGCCGATGATTTGGATTCCAGTTGAACCTCTTAACGTCTAATTTTTCAGGTTTCCCTTCCATATTTTTGGGAAAGCTGGACTGTCAATGCTAGCACTTTCTGAAATAATCATTTGCTGGCTGAAGCTGGGTTCAACAAATGATGCAAGGTTCAAGGAAAGATCAGGGATGACTGATTTTTATCCTGCTGATTAAACAGCTTTACAGAGAAGTGAGGACCATTGAACTGATATGATTACTGAAACTTCAGGGGGAAAAATAGAAGACCATTAAGAGTAAGCTATGGAAAATGTAGGGTGAAAAAAGTAAATGTCACTCATGGCAGCTAAATGAGATTTTCTTCCAAAACAAGGGGTTTTAACTGATTTTTTAAATCCTTTGAAAAGCTTCTCTGTTGCTCTCTAATTCATTTTTTGCAAAGTTCAAGTAAAAGGTGAATTAAATTTTGTCTTTTGTATTATTCACTGTAGTTAAATAAGCATCATTCAACACAGTAGCTTTGTAGTGTACTTGATGCTCTGAGAATAAATAAAAAAGGAGGAAAAAAGAACCATTCAAAATACAAGTCCTTTGTCATTTGAAAGATAGTATCAAAGGAACTTCTACAACAGAAAATGGAAAGTGATTTAGGCAAAAATTGTTTGAAGAATAATTTTTCACGTTTACCTAGCACTTTCCACATATACAGACATTTCTGCACATGATGTAATTTATCCCACAACAACCTCAAACAGATATAACCTCTTTATAAGAAAATTATGAAGGTAACCTATTTAACTCTGCTTCTTCTTAAGAATGGGTTGTGGCAAAAAGGTGGGCACAAAAAAAAAATATTGAAATTAAGACAAAAGATGTTTTCATATTAATAATTTTAGGCCACTTTAGGCTGACTACATTGAAATTGTTAGGCTAAAGTATCTGCATAACCAAGATTTTCTGAACATCTTAGTCTCTACTACTAAGCCCAGGCTTTTGGTATAGTCAAACTCACATCCAGAACCACATAAAGTTTTATCAACAAAAGCATGCAGCCTCAGCACAATTCCAGTTTAAGTAGGATCATAGAGTCATAGGTACTTAATGCCTTCTTTGCCTCAGTGTTTAACAGTAAGACCAGTTGTTCTCAGGGTACCCAGCCCCCTGAGCTGGAAGACAGGGATGGGGAGCAGAATGAAGCCCTCATAATCCAAGGGGAAATGGTTAGTGACCTGCTACACCACTTAGACACACACAAGTCAATGGGACCCACCCAAAGGTACTGAGGCAGCTGGCAGAAGTGCTCACCAAGCCACTTTCAATCATCTATCAGCAGTCCTGGTTAACTAGAGAGGTCCCAGTTGTCTGGAGGATAGCAAATGTGATGCCCATCTACAACAAGGGCTGGAATGAGGATCCAAGGAACTAGAGGCCTGTCAGTCTGACCTCTGTGCCGGAGAAGATTATGGAGCAGTTCATCCTGAGGACACAAGCCATGTCCAGGACAACCAGGGGATCAGGCCCAGCCAGCATGAGTTCATGGAAGGCAGGTCCTGCTTGACCAACCTGATCTCCTTCTATGGCGAGGTGGCCTGCCTAGTATATCGGGGAAAGGCTGTGGATATGATGTACCTGGACTTCAGTAAAGCCTTTGACACTGTCTCCCACGGCATTCTGCTAGAGAAGCTGGTGGCTCACGGCTTGGACAGGTGTACTCTTTGCTGGGTAAAAAACTGGCTGGACGGCCGAGCCCAGAGAGTTGTGGTGAAAGGAATTAAATCCTATTGGCTGCCAGTCACAAGCGGTGTACCCCAGGGCTCAGTATTGGGGCCGGTTCTGTTTAATATCTTTGTCAATGATCTGGATGAGGGGATTGAGTGCTCCCTCAGTAAGTTTGCAGACGACACCAATTTGGGCAGGAGTGTTGATCTGCTGGAGGGCAGGAAGGCTCTGCAGAGGGACCTGGACAGGCTGGATCGATGGGCTGAGGCCAATTGCATGAGGTTCAACAAGGCCAAGTGCCGGGTCCTGCACTTCGGCCACAACAACCCCAGGCAACGCTACAGGCTTGGGGAAGAGTGGCTGGAAAGCTGCCCAGAGGAAAAGGACGTGGGGGTGCTGGTTGACAGCTGGCTGAACATGAGCCGGCAGCGTGCCCAGGTGGCCAAGAAGGCCAACGGCATCCTGGCCTGCATCAGGAATAGTGTGGTCAGCAGGAGTAGGGAGGTGATCATGCCCCTGTACTGGGCACTGGTGAGGCCGCACCTCGAATCATGTGTTCAGTTTTGGGGCCCTCAATACGAGACATTGAGGTGCTGGAGCATATCCAGAGGAGAGCAATGAAGCTGGTGAATGGTCTGGAGCACAAGTCTTATGAGGAGCGGCTGAGGGAGCTGGGATTGTTTAGTCTGGAGAAGAGGAGGCTGAGAGGAGACCTTATCACTCTCTACAATTACCCGAAAGGAGGTTGTAGAGACGTAGGTGTCGGTCTCTTTTCCCAAGTAGCAAGTGTTCAGACAAGAGGAAATGGCCTCAAGTTGCACCAAGGGAGATTTAGATTGGATATTAGATAGGAAAAATTTCTTTAGTGAAAGAGTGGTCAAGCTTTGGAACAGGCTTCTTAGGGAAATGGTTGAGTCACCATCCCTGGAGGTATTTAAAAGATGTGTAAATGTCGTGCTTAGGGACGTGGTTTAGTGATGTACTTGTCAGTGTTAGGTTTACGGTTGGACTCAATGATCTTAAGGGTCTTTTCCAATGATTCTATGATTCTATGATTCTAATCACTATAATCACAGAGAAACCCCAAAATACCAGAGGATTCCTGTCAACATCTCTTCAGGCTAGTACTTCTTCTGTGATTTTCTAATGGCAAGTGAATTGAGTGACAACAGGATTTTTTTCAACAAGAAGACTAAAACTACGTTGTTTTATTAAAATTTCATGTTTATTTAAAAATCAAAAATTTCTCTGTGACTTGAAACATGTAGCGTGAGAACTGCAAAAAAGCCTGCTTCTCATTTCGTTGACAATATGTTTTATCTAACCATAGTAACCTGAGGACTTCATTTTAGGCTGTGACAAGCTGTGATACAGCAAATCATCTTTGGCACAGGTCAAATCCCTGGAAATGTACCTATGGCCAATTCAAACAAATAAACATCTAAATAAAAAAATTTAACAAGCAAGTCCTGTTGGCTTGCATTTGTCATAATACTTGTTTCCTATTGAACTCTAGAAGAGTTTTTGACAGGACAGTCTGTATTTTCTGATGATGTCAAAATGTCAATTGAAAATCCATCTGTTTTAGCAGAAAAGTAATACTTTTTCAAAAATACAACATAGCAGCCAGCATTCTGTCTGGGACCCAGAGGACTGAGAGCAAATCCTGTGTCCTAACATGGAATTAGTTATTATTTATAGAGTCTAAGCCAGGGTTGGGAGGACAAACAAAACAAACACAAGAACAGCAAACTGATATTCCTATTGTCTTATTGTGTGGAATATCATCCTTTTTCCTCCCTAATAATTTTTAAAACAGACCTGAGTAAAACTGGGTGTCATGATTCTTCATTAACTCCAAATTGCCATTTTAAAGCTTGTCACCTTGACAAAAAGGGTCCTGTTGATTTATATTATTTCCTTTCACCATTCTGTACCAGAAAACTTTTCAAAACTAAAAGACTTCAAAAAAAATATAAAATTGTACTTCCACAGTATTGTAAATATATTTCTTTCAAACGTGGTGGGAATATTCCCTTTTCATTTTATGTTCTCCAGATCTTTAGACTAGGAGAACATATCAAAGCTTAGATAGCCAAATCAGTGCCAATTTACTGCAATTTTGGGACGTGTAATCTTGTGTTCTAGAATATAAGACAAGACTACTCTCATTTACCTTGCAATGTATGTATTTATTTCACTGGAGTGTAGTGGGGTTTATTGCTTTGCCATTTCAAATGGGATAAACATCATTTTTTGAATACAATGTAGTTTGCTAACTAAATGGCAAAAAAGCTCTGGTTTTGTGCCTATCTGTTGGAAAACACTCTTTCAGAGTGCACATGATTAGGAGCCATCCAGGGAGATATATTTGCTCTTCATCAAAGTACAATAATTATAAGGGTCTGTCTAAGATTCACTGATGATGATGTACATAGTGTGAAAAATTCTGCAAGATTAGACATCTCAAAAAAAAATTGCAGATAACAAAAGACACAGTATATCTTCATTTTCCTTTCACCCTGATTCAAACACATCTGTGCCCAAAACCTATCTTGTTACATGTTAGACAGGGGGGCACAAGGGCCCAAGAAAGATCATTTTTCTGGGACTTCATGTTATTATAATACCCCTGCACTGACTTTTTTGTCATTGCTCCCAGTTTAGCTTTGTTTCTGTTCTTTACAATGCAAACTATGTCTCTTTCTGCTTTATACTGTTTTATCTTACTTTACTGAAGGAGGCCAGGGATAGGGAATAGTGACAGCCTTGACAGCCTATCTCTCTGCTTCTTCAGAAGGCATCTCCGTACTTTCTTTGATGGAGTCACATATAAGTCAGCTTCCTTCCTGAGCTGGTGCACATGGGTGTTATGTTCTCTGCAATTTTAAAATACATTTCTACAGACGTGTTCCAAAATAAATACTCATAACTTATTATGATATGTGTCAATTCCTGAAAATAGTCTATTTATTTTTTGATTCCATACTATCAGGAGGTGGATGATCACCATTTGGCTTGGAGACATATCCCTTATTTATTAGCTTTTCTGTTTATTTTTCCTGTTCTTTGGGATTGCTCCTCAGGATTATCTTTTGTGCTTTCAGAATGCCCATCACCATGCAGATGCTACCAAAATTATACCACTTAAAGAGCTGAATGTACCAAACCAAATCCAAAGAAAACTCTGAACCACAATTTTTTGTTATTAACTGTAGAGTTAATTTTGCACTCATGTTTTTTGCTAGAACTCTCACTAAAGCCAGCAAGGAATTTTCTCATGGGACTGGCACAGGATTGTGTCTTTAATTACTCTGGAAAAATTAAATAACTGGAAAGCAGTTTTTCTTCCAGACATTCTAACTTCAAATACAATTATGCTTGCTGTAGAATCCAGTAAAAGTTTTACTTCACAAAAGAGAGTGGAATTTAGTGCCATAAACAGGAAAGAGCTTTGCAAATTCAGTAAAATAACAGAAATTTTATTTTCCAGGGAAACTATTTGTAGATTTCTTTAAGGACAGATTTTGTTAATGAAGCCTCTAGGCTCAAACTGAGACATTCTGAATCAGATTTATTGTAACAGACGTAACAGTTCTTTTGGTATCCTGATCTTGAAAGTTGTGTATATCTCCTGAACTATTTCCACTTTCCAGGCAAAGAAATAAAAACTCCATTCCTCTTTTGGATAAACTGAGATTAAGGGAGGCTAAATGACCTCCAGACTCATAAACTGAACTCTGTAGCAGAATCAGGAGAAAACACGTGTTCTAAGTCTTAATTATACTTGGTATTGTTTCTCATCTGTAACTCCATTCTTCATACACTAAAAACAAGGAGATTCACTAAACGTTCTTTAAGGTATTTCATGGAGAAGTTCTTAAGTTGCCAAGCTAAAGAATATGTTCTTTTGTGAATTATTTCATTGATAGGAGTAATGTAGAATTACAAATTAGTTTCTCAGAAGATACTATATAAGAACATCTTGAAGAACAATGAAGGGGAATGAATTCCCCTAACTAGTCTCAGAGACCTCGATTCTCTTAAAATACAAAATATCTAAGCAGGGCAAACTAGTTATATGACAGGACTTGCAAGTCACTGTAAGGAAAATCTAACAAAAACAGCCAAGCCCATTGCTTCTTTCTAACTTGCCAAAGCAAGCTTACAAAGATCACATTAGCTCTTATTATCAAAGTCTTTGAAAAAAGCAGAGGAAAGTTGTTCCTTTGATTGTAGTAAGGGCTTTGAAAATATAACATTACATTTCAATCACATGATTACTGCCAACAAACCAATGTACCCAGAGCCCAGAATGGCTCCTCATTGTCCTATAGCCAGCTATGACTAAATCTAGTGTACACTAAAACCACAGCTTATTTTGGATCTATGCCCAAAGATGCACAATGACAGTATAGCTTCTAGGATCTGTCTTGATCTTTCTCGTTTACAAACTACTGCTGGCACTCCAGAGACCTAGTCTCAATTTTAATGTCCCAGAAATACACCTGCACATATCTGGCTGCCTCTAAATCTGTTTTGTACATGACCCTTCTGAATACCAGAATAATTCAGCTTTGTTCAGCTACAACTAGTCTGTATTCTACTTAGTGCTGCAGGGTAAAATATACATACCAATAGCTTGTACAGAGCATACAGCTGTCCAGCAGCCATAGACCAGTAAACAAGTTCCAGTTCCTTTCATACATCTCACTGTTTCTCACAACATACCAACAATGTGGAAAGCAGGGCTCCATCACGCGTAACCGTTACTTGGGAAGACAAATGCTGTGACTCCGAACATCCCCCCCTCCTTCATCTTCACCCAACCTTATATGCTGAGCATGACATCATATGGTATGGAATAGCCCATTGGCCAGCTGGGCCAGCTGTCGTGGCCACGCTCCCTCCCAGCCCCCTGCGCACCTGGCAGGGCACAGGAAAATGAAAAGTCCTTGACTAGTGTAAACATTACTTAGCAACAACTAAAACATCAGTGTGTTATCAACATTATTCTCACACTATATCCAAAACACAGCACTATACCAGTTAATAGGAAGAAAATCCACTCCAGCCCAGCCGAAACCAGGACAGTTATTCAAATGATTATCACCCCACTGTCATGCTTCCACCACATGTTGTCAAAGTGGTTAATAATCTCATTTGCACAAAAAGGACACAGTCTCTATTACTGTTAAAGTCACATGCTCAATACATTTCAGTAAACCATGTGTTTGCTAATATCCAATGTGCACATTTCCCATAGTACAGGACCCTTTCTGTGGGTGACAAAACTCCTTTTTGATTAATGGTACTTAGCTTCCCTTAGGCTCAATTAACTCTTCAAATCCAAGATGTAAAGATAATATTTTAATCAGCTACAAGCAGCTAGCCCTTTAGGCGATGTAGCTCTTTCTCTTCTATACCATAAACTCAAAACACAGGATCTATTATGTCATGTGAGGTGGCAGCTGAGATAGGCTTCCTGTTCTTCAAACTCGAAAAGAGAATTCAAAGTTTCTCCTCTGCACAGCATTTGCCTCTACCAATTTCCTCATTAGCTATTTCAAGGTCCGCTGATGCCCAGAATTATCACCAGAATCAGGCAGATTCAGCCTCAAGTCATGGATACCCAGGCAGACAGCATTTCAGTACATTATTAAGGCAACTCAGAAAAGTTCAATTTTATGGTCTGTACATAGTTGACTATTTTCTCATATGATTGCCTGCTCTGTCCACATAGCACATAGCACACGTACATGTACAGGATATACTTTTAGATAACTTTCTCAATAGAATTTCCCTCCAACATATTCTAGTAATGCCTTTTTTCATAGCACAAGTCTTCCTTTTTTTTTGTGAGCTGATTGTAACAGTAGTATTATCAATTTCATTTTTTTAATCTTCATGCAGAATCTACAGTCTTTTTTGAGACCCTTAAGTTTTCTACCAATTGATCATGTAAGTCCAAGTCTATATCCAAAAGATGCAGTTTGCAAATTAGGAAAAACTCTTTGTTGTTTTGCTGTCAGACTTATACCCTGAAGATTTGCTTTGCCACTTCTTTCTGTCCACATCGCTATCAATACACCAAATCCTTTGCTGATTGTTTCTAAGTATAGACTGTGGTGGGTTGACTCTAGCTAGATGCCAGGTGCCCACCAAAGCTGCTCTATCACTCCCCTCCTCAGCTGGACAGGGGAGAGAAAATATAACAAAAGGCTCGTGGGTTGAGATAAGGACAGGAGGAGAGTGTTCACCAACTACCATCACGGGCAAAACATACTTGACTTGGAGAAAATTAATTTAATTTATTATCAATCAAATCAGAGTAGGATAATAAGAAATAAAAACCAAATCTTAAAACACCTTCCCCCCACCCTCCCTTCTTCCCAGGTTTAACTTTACACCCAATTTCTCTACCTCCTCCCCCTCTAGCAGCACAGGGGGACAGGGAATGGGGGTTGCGGTCAGTCCATCACATGTTGTCTCTGCCACTCCATTCTCCTCAGGTGGAGGACTCCTCACACACTTCCCCTGCTCCAGTGTGGGATCTCTCCCACGGGAAACAATCCTCCATGAACTTCTCCAACGTGAGTCCTTCCCACAGGCTATAGTTCTTCACAAACTGCTCCAGTGTTGGTCCCTTCCACAGGGTGCAGTCCTTCAGGAACAGGCTGCTCCAGCCTGTGGGTGCTCCACAGGTCTACAGGTCCTGCCAGCAAACCTGCTCCAGCGCAGGCTCTCCACGGGGTCACAGCCTCCTTCAGGCGCATCCACCTGCTCCAGCATGAGGTCATCCACAGGCTGCAGGTGGATATCTGCTCCATCATTAACATCCATGGGCTGCAGGGGGACAGCCTGCCTCACAATGGTCTTCACCATGGGCTGCAGGGGAATCTCTGCTCCAACACCTGGAACATCTCCTCCCCCTCCTTCTTCACTGACCTTGGTGTCTACAGAGTTGTTTCTCTCACATATTCTCACTCCTCTCTTTTCCTGCAGTTGCTGTTGCACAGTAACTTTTTCCCCTTCTTAAATATATTATCACAGAGGCACTACCACCATCGCTGATGGGCTCAGCCTTGGCCATCAGCAGGTCCATCTTGGAGCCAGCTGGCATTGGCTCTATCACACATAGGGGAAGCTTCTAGCAGCTTCTAACAGAAGCCACCCCTGTAGCCACCCCTCCTGCTACAAAAACCTTGCCACGCAAACCCAGTACATTGATAAATCTTGTTCTCCACTTCGATGTAGTCATTATTCTGAAATACATACGTTCACAGAGAATATGTAGAGATTTTTTTAATTGTGGTTTTTACTAAAATACAGTTTGCTTCATTCAACAATTCCCAAATTTGGTTTCCGGAATTTTTCCATAATTTGTCATACGAACGGAATAATATACCTAGCATGTCATACATACAGGAATTTGTGTATTCCTGGGAGGGATAAATAACTTTTAGGTTAGTCTCTTAAAGGTCCTTGTCATAACCATTAGTTCTGCAAATTAGGCTAAAAATGAAAAATATTTTCCTCTTACTTTTTTTTCTCTTGGAGAATACGCCATTTAACCTAAATTTGTTTTGAATATACTGTACTCCTAGTATAAGGACTTATTTTTTCTTTTTCAGAAACAAAGTAAAAAAGATGCAATCACTTGTTTGTTATGCTATTATAGACAAGATATTTAACCAAGCTGAGGAAAAAAACTTCATAAGACAGTTGTCAGTCTTTTAAAAACAGGGTAGTTAGTTCAAATACAATTTTATTTAAACATAATTGTACCTAAAAGTATCCTGATCATTTCAGACTTGTTTCATACTACTTTAAAGAAAAAACCTAAGTGTTTTAATTGTTTCTCTTCTTGGGGCTGGGGGTGGTGTATCAGATGAAATAGAATGGAAAAAAAAACATCCTTAGACTGTTGTGATTATTTTTAATTTGACTTTTACAAGACAATTAATTATAATTAAAAAAATATAAATTATTTTCTCTGTGAAATTAAAACCTGTTTGCATTTGTTTATAACTGGAACAACAGTTGTAACTGTTACAATATTTTTTATCCCCTTCCTTACATTTTCTAAAAATTACATTAGAGCAGATTCCGTACATATTTTTGAAATTTTTTCACTGAAGTGAATTAATTGGATTCTATTGGCATTAAGCTAAAGCTGCCCACAAAACTATTTATTCAGATATATTCCTCAAATAAGGCCTTTTTAATAAAATTCTCATAAAATATTTTTGTAATGAAGAGACAATTGTAGAAGATTAAAAATGGTGCTGAGCTTTTCTTTGCTGCTTATTAATTTTAAAGCAGGAATTTTTTTTGTTTGATTGTTTGTTTGTTTTCCTTTTCTTGATTCAGTTATTTAAATCACACTATTGCTATTTCCTGTGCATTTAAAATTTCACTCTTATGTATCCAGCCATGCATTTTAGACACCTCATTGTTCTCTCACTACAGAATCCTTTTGAATTCTGCAGCTATGTTTTTCTTGAATTTATACAAAAGTGTCTTTTTCTCTCATATCTATTGATTTTTGAAAATGTTTTTCAGTAAATTTTTTCATTACTTATAGGATTAACAGTTTGTAGGACAGCATGCTTCCTTTCTTTCTTTCCAGAAACTCTGACCCTTCCTTCTTCTTTGTTTTTCCCTTGGTTTGATGGATGAAAAGGCTTCTGGATCTGGTGTATGCTAGATCCTTTACAATTTGCTCCTGTAAATCAGGCACACATGAAAATTTCCCTTTCAGTCACTTAAATTTGTCTTTTTTTATCTCAAAATAATTGTGAGTGTCACAGTTGCCAGTGGGTGTCATCTCAGCGCACAGTTTTGCCTTAGCAAGGGTCACCCCGACGCCAAACAAGGTTCTCTCATTTCATCCAAATAAGTCGCTCAGAACTCTAACACCAAAATACACTGGCTGCTGCTTCTAGAGCTACTAGCATGCCAGTGTGTGAATATTCATCAATCAGCTTCTTTTGATTATTCCAGAATATGTTTCTGATCCCAAATTTTTGAGAGATTTGATTCACCCAGATATGCTTAACCCCAAAGCTCAATTTACCATTAGATTAATTACTCAGGTATTTTTGTAAGAAGAACGGCACAGAGCAAGAATAATACTCATATACTGAAAATCAAGTGCCATATAATACATGTGCAATCACTAATGCTTTTATATATTGTTTGAACTGTATTGTACTTATGTCCATTTTTCCTTATATGCATTTGTTGTTTCCTAAATCATATCATGTTTAATCTTATCAGGTATCAGTCTTCCATTGCGCCTTCAGCATGCACTATCTACCTGGTTAATTACCTCATCTCAGCATGCTCTCAGTCTCCAACCACTATGGATAGCCTGAATTCAAGTGCATGCATATGGCAATGTACTCAGAAGGCCTTATCTGCATGTTCCCTAGTCTTTACACCCTCACATCCTCCTGTCCTCTCCATGGCTAATGTACATAAGACTACAGACACCCTGTTTTGATTAACCCAGGTTCAGCTACCTGCTGTAGTCATTGTCTCACATATGCATCACTCAATCATTCATATTGACAGCAGCTCAGTTTTTTCAGGTGCACACTTCACATGTTGCTACTAGATAGCAGCTGTGGTAGTTAAACTTCCTGCTTTTCAAATCTGCCTGGCCCACAAAATAAACATACTGCCATTTGATAAAGGCTGGCTTGATTCAAACACACAACAGTGTATGAGTCCCCATCCTTTCCTTCTCCCAAACCCCAACCCCAATTTCATGAGGTCAGCAGCAATTCTAAGAAAGTCGGTCCTTTGACAGGTATAGTGGGGGAGCTAATAGGAAAAGCTAGTTTGTCTGACTCCTCTGAATGTAGTTGACTAATAGGAAATCTTATTCCCAATATCTGCTCCTACCCACAAAAGAACAGGACAGAATGAGAGAAACAGTCTGGGTACAAACACACCATGGTGTGCATCACTCTTCATAGGTTCAGGCACAGGAGCAGCAAAACAAACTCCTGTCTAACTGACTGAGCACCATTGCAGAATCAGACGTTTAAACACAGGAGACAGTCCACAGTTCCTACAAATTTTTAAAACAAGGATTGGCTGCAGCTAATGAAAAGGGTGGTGTCTTAATACATGAATAACAAAAACACAATCCAGAATTTACTGCTGCCTTACAGCTCTTGTATCTCTACTTCCATTAACTCCACAGTGAAACTTTGTCCTTTTCATGCTAATATAGTTGCAAATGTAGAGTGTATCCTGGATGATTTTCTGTCTCCTTAAAGGCTACTACTCAAAAAAACAGATAACCCAACACATATTTCAAAAAAAATCAATATAGGCTATAAAAATGTCTTGTTTCAAGTAATTTCTCCTTTTTCCTTGAAATCTTCTGCTCCTGTAGACATGCTCACAACGTACATAAAGAGCAAGAAATTGTACCATTCAGGCTAGATGCTTTTGTCTTGTTTTATTAGAGGAGTGGAAAAGATTTTAGCACTTAAAAGTCACCTGTTGTTGCAAGAGGACTTATTTATTTTTTTTTTAATTCATGCAGATAAAGATGCTCAGATAAAATGTTCTATTTATGTTGTCATTAAGAAACCTTAAGCTATTTCTCAGTGTCTCTTGTTAAAAAGAGCTACCTGTCACATTTTAAATCCAACTTGACAGCTGTAAAAATTACCAGATTACATAGGAGCTTTTGCTGGAGACATTCAAGCACAAATCTTTATTCTTCAGTTGGTTTAATCCTGTTTAAGTTTTTGTTTAATTGGCATTATCAGATAATACATCAAATACTGATCAATTCTGTTTAATATTAACATCAGAAGTTGTCCAGAAAAAGGAAAGATAGCCTGTATCTTACGTTCTAGTATCTCATCTGCACATCTCTCCAGCTGTCAGGAATATTTTTTTTTCCTTATTGCTGTCATACGTCATTGGTTAAAATATGGGGTAAAGGCCACTACTCAAGCATAAATGCACAAACTGACAGTCCAGTAAGCAGGTAAGGCAGTTTCAAAGTTCCTGATATAAGTCATCTTAGAAGTAATTTTTCCATTACAAGAGTTTACTAATAATATATTGGTTCAGTTAAATGTGTTAATATGGATTTTCGGGTTTACTATTTTTCTTCAATAAAATCTCCTTTCTGACAATTTTTTCCAAAAAACATTTACCTGAAACATTCTTCAAAATGCAGGCTCTGCTGGATTGTAGTCATATGATGTGTTTTACAGCATCAGATGATCATCTCCCACTAACTAATATGGAAAACATCCCGATTTCTAGAAATATTTTAAATTTTAAGGTATTTTTGAAACAATCCTGGTTTTTGTTAAAACTGTTGTATTTATATAAATCTCAGAATCCTATTGTTATGAATCTATTAATTACCTGAAGGAGGTCACTAGTACCACACTGACCAGACAGACAAACAAAGCAGTGTATCATGTAATATTGATGTTTGACAAGCTCTTCTGTCATTGCTCTGGGCACAGAATTCTGTCAAGGGGTAGATGATAATACAATTTAAATATCAAGTCATGAAACAGACCAAACATCAAAACAATTTTTAATAAGGATTCATTAATAAACTTTGATATCTACAATATCTACAAGTTGGTTTTTGGCACATTAATTCATATGAGAAAGGATGATCTTTTAATATAAGTCATCTGAAGTTCTGACAGCTGAACACTGAAGTGATAATATATGTTCTTTAAAGGTTTCCATGGCAATAAGTATTTAACAACTGCCACATTCAGAAATTATTTACCTTTGGCAGACCAATTTGACTTTATATTTCATTGCTTTCCTTATTTTCCAAAACAATTTTGGGGGTTTTGGTTTTGTTTATTAACTCTAGGGTCTTCTATCTATGTACAAAAGTATCATATTTCTCCTTAGAATATTTGATTAAATTTTTCTTAAGCAGTGAAACTTGAAAGCTGTTGTTAAGAGAAACGGGAAAGTGAAGTTAAGAGAAATGGGAAAGTGAAGTCAACAGATGTCTCAGGAAGTTTTTGCCTGCTTTACAGTGCCTTTTTAATTATGGATTGACCCAGCTCTTGGATCAGGAGGCTAGCATTGTCACCAATTCTCTAACATGACTACATGCACAATCACAGTCAAAGAACAGACAAACTATTAGCATGACACTAGTATTTGCTGTGCTTTTAAACAAAGAAATAAAATTAAGTGATTGTAAAATACATCCAAACTCCAACAAATCAGTCTCTCTTGAAGCACTACTCTTTGTTACTGAATGCAGAATACATTTAAGATTTATTTATTAGTTTAGAGATCATCAGTGAGGAGCATATTGCATATTCTCAAATAGAGTTAGGCACCTTGAACTCCCACAGGACATTAGCAGAAGATAGGGAGCCTCTCTCTCTTTGCAGATCATCTACAATCCATTTCTCACTGAGTGTTCATTAGACCCTTATTGTCACCTAATCTACAAATATTTTTATGCACTATTTAGCTTGTAAGCACAGTATGATTTCATTTTTTTCACTAGATGACTCTAACCTCGTTGAAAAGGAACATTACTTGAAGAAATAGTTAAGACATTGAATCTTGCCAAAAGATGACAGCAGAGCATTGCAAGGAGAAGGAGAAATGACCTTGGAAATGTTATCACATTAAAGATCTTTTCACAATTCCTTCCATAGATATAAAAAATACACTTGTTTGCAGGGATGTTTTGCTGGATTTTTAAGATCCTTATATTGGGGTTTTGATACACAGATGGCTTTCTTAAATCATATTACCATGATTAAAACAACAATAGACAAAATTAGAACTGAAGCTACAGTTCAGGAAACCACTTAAATATGTGCTTAACTTTAAACATAAATCCAACAGACTTCAGTCAAACCTATAATCTACTAATATTTGTCTGAAGGGGGATGCTGTTCTTAATGAATCAGAGCCTGAAGAAAAAGACAGACAAGAGTTTAATTAGCTTCTACCTAAGCTCTGTATTTAATTTTTTCTTGACCTGGTGGCATTGCTACAAAAGATTATGTCTGCAGCCTGTCTCATTTAGTACCCTGAGGTCAACATTGGCTAGCTACATAAAAGAAAGTACAGGAAAATATTTTAACAGACATCTGTGTATCATAATAACCAAGGACTGTGTAAAATCCTGAAGCACCAGATTCTACTTTCAATCCCATTACAGAATCATAGAATCGTAATGCTTTGGGTTGGAAGGGACCTTTAAAGGTTATCTAGTCCAACAGCCCCTCAATGATCATGGTCATCAACCATGAAGATCATCAACCTTCAACTAGATCAGGTTGCGCAGAGCGCCATCCAACCTGACCTTGAATGTTTCCAGGGATGGGGCATCTACCACCTCTTTGGACAACCTGTTCCAGTTTTTCACCACCCTCATCATAAAAATTTTCTTCCTTATATGTAGTCTAAATCTTAGTTTAAAACCATTACCCTTTGTCCTATCGCCCTACTAAAAAGTTTGTCCCCATCTTTCTTATAAGGAGTCCCTTTAAGTATTGAAAGGCCACAATAAGGTCTCCCCAGAGGCTTCTCTTCTCCAGGCTGAAAAACCCCAACTCTCTCAGCCTTTCTTCATAGGAGAGACGTTCCACCCTCCTGATCATTTTCATGGCCCTTCTCTGGACCTGCTCCAACAGGTCCATGTCTTTCTTGTCTTGCAGTACTCCAGGTGGGGTCTCACCAGAGCAGAGTAGAGGAGCAGAATCACCTCCCTCGACCTGCTACTCATGTTTCTTTTGATGCAGCCCAGGATACGGTTGGCCTTCTGTGCTGCGAGCACACGTTGCTGGCTCATGTCCAGCTTTTCATCCTTCAGTATCCCCAAGTCTTTCTCGGCATGGCTGCTCTCAATCCCTTCATCCCCCAGCCTGTATTGATACTGGGGATTCCCCCATCCCAAGTACAGGACCTTACACTTGGCCTTGTTGAACCTCCTGAGGTTCACATGGGCCCATTTCTCGAGCTTGTCCAGGTCCCTCTGCATGGTATCGTGTCCCTCAGGTGTGTTGACCACACCACTCAGCTCGGTGTTCTCTGCAAACTTGGTGAGGGTGCACTCCATCCCACTATCTATGTCATTGATGAAGATATTAAACAGTACTGGTCCCAGTATAATTTTGTGTTGTCTACAAGACCATTATAAGTCCAGATAGTCTACTTATCTGTATATACAGATAATTCCTCACTCACTGGGAAAAAAGTAGAACAGAAATTCTGATCTACCCATTTTAGATATTTTTTTTTTCCTGTACTTTAATCACATCCTTTATATTACTTAACAATATATTTTCTAGGGTGATCAGTTGTATAAACAGACACTTTTCGTCTTCATAAAAAGCACTTTAATGCCCAAATGGGCACCCGTGGGGGGGATAGGTAATCTAAAATATTAAAGCAGGTTAAATAAGTAGCATTTAAGTTAAAAACATTGCCCTTTTTCTCATAGTAGCAATATTATTGAAAACTGTTGTCCTGAGAACTTCATGCTACCTCTGGAAGGAAAGATATAGAAAAATCACACTGTTGGATGTATATATGATATATGTTTTCTTGGCATGATCTACACACTATTTTTTCTGAAGCGACAGAGACCAAAAAAATATGTAATTTGAAGGAAATGTTTTCAAATGCAGGTGTTGGTATAGATAATGATAGATGAGAACTTTGAATTTGAGATGCAAGCATCAATATTGACCCAGGTGTTTTTCCAAGCTAACATTGTTCTACTTAAAAACAATCTAATATAAAGGTGCTGTTTACAGCATTCTTGGCACTGAGAAATTGGTGAGCTTTTCAATGATTAAATCATATTTCAGGAGTCTAACCAGTATCTTGTAACTATTTTTCTTCTCTCCTTTTAAATTTAGTGGAGGGTTTCACCTCTAAAACACTTCTTTCAAGTTGTGGAAATGCTTCTTCCTCTACCTCCTCCTAAATGACTTTTGTAAAGAATGTATTTATATCCACAGCTCTCTTCTCTGCTTCTTTGCTTTTCTTAGAAACATGGCTGTGTTTTTTGTTATTGAACTGGCCATGGAGCTAAGTGGAACATTTGACACTTGGGCATCAGGGGAGGGGTTCTGAATAGGGCAAGGGATAGAAAATGGTAGACTACGTATGCTACGTGACTAGACATGAGAAAGTACTGAAAGCGCTATTTACAGATATTTGGATTTCTGTGTCAAAAAAACAACAATCACCCTATGAAATGCTATGATAAGTCTTATGAGAATTATATTTACTCACTGCATAGCATACTTCTTTCATTTATAAATTAACAATTAAAAAATGTGCTAATTTAACTGTTCCATTGTACTTAGACACATATGGAACATCACACCACAAGTACAGTGTTTGCAAACAAAAAGGAAAAGAATAATCTTGCCATGTTATCAATTTTAAAAATAACAAATGTTACCTAACTCAAAGGTATAGCCACAGCAAAATTATAGGCAGTGTTCTTCTCAAATTCATCATTCACAGATTAAAATTTTAGTGTCTAATGGACGTAGAAATGAATGTACTTTAAAGTTTGCAAACTTGTGATTCACACATTATTGAAGTTACATGTTTCCTGATCCCGCCACATGCTCACAGTCTGCCAAGTCTATTCTCATCTACAACAGGTTGTTATCAAAATTCTTTTACCTCAGTATCTTTAGCTTTAAGTCCATGACTGCATATTTGTGGCTCTGCAGCCAAACACAACAGTTGCGCTTATAACAACACATTTTATTCATTATCTGAATTCGTAAGGAATATGATTTTCCGTAATAATTATTCAATTACTTTAAAGTATAAATAACATTTATATGACTAGAAGTATAAATAAGTTTTACATGACTAGAACAGTATACTGTCAGCAAATATAACTAAACCTTAGAGATGGCCATGGAGGTCTTCCCACCATCTTTCATGTGTGGCCTAGAACTAACTAGGGACTTAAACTTACAATGTAACAATCTACATTTTTTTTCCCCAAGGAGAACAACCCCACTATCTATGTATTCTCTCCATTTTCCAAAGACTTCTTTCAATATGGGGCAAGATAAACAAAAGACCATTTTTAGTGAAAGAAGCCATTTTTAGTGTGTGCTAGCACACTATTTCATTGACGCTTCAATATGTAGGAATTATGCTACATAGTCTTGAATACTCCACATCAACACTCCTCTATTACATCTTTCCAAGACCCATATATTCCAAATCTAGTGGATGTGTACATATATGTGAGTGATATTGAGAGGGAAACTGTTGTATATGTTGTGTTTTGATAGAAGTCCATTCAAGTTACTGGTTTTTGCATTTACATTGTTCTACTCTTCTAAATACTGTGTTAAGTACATTCTTGTTGACTTTCTTTATACAAATTCTTGGAAATAATGTCAAAAGAGGCTTCCTATTGCAATCAGAGTATTATTACTGTTATCATCATGATCATCATTGTCATTATTTTGTTTTTCTGAAAACAAGCATTGTTGATTACTATGCAGGAAAGTCAAACACACTAGGTGGCCCCAATAAAGCAATAATAAAATAATCAGTTGAATAGCATGCTAAATAGATATACTTTGATCCTTCAAAAAGTAATCCTATACTTTACTATGGATTTGGCCAAACAAAAAAAAACAGTCATTAATTGCATCACTCCGTAAAAGTGAAAAAGAACAGTGAGACCTCCCACCCTAGTAAGCAGCAATGCAACTTCTGTTAATGTTTTTTCGGTGCTAAGACATTTACAGAAAACAGTAATATAAAACATTAATAGTGAGAGGATCTTACACAGTTCTTTTACATATAATTACTGTTATGCTAAATACAAGGTTGACCGTAAGACATTAAACTCCAAAACCCCAAAAAGCTCCAACATCAGGAGAGCAATTTGTTACTATTTCTGTAGAGGAAAGAAGAGTACGATCTGAAAACAACTTATTTTTCAGTCTTAAAAAACTGAGGAGTTAGAGGAAAATATTATAAGATTGCTTTATAACAGGCAGCATAAATCACTAACATTCTTTTACCCTCATGGGTCCTTTAGAACAATGTAAATCCTTACAGGAGTGTTTAGGTTACAACTTTCTGTTCTGGTCTAAAAGCCACCTTCACTCACTCTTGATGTTACAAATGTATCTCTAAATTTTACCCGCTTTAGGCTTATACCTCCATTTCTAAAGCAAGTATAATACAGGTACCGAAGAATGATGTTGCCCAAACGTCAAATGATAGTAAATACAGGTCCTGGCATGACAAGATACAGTATCCAGCCTTCCTGCTGGAGGGAGAAGGTATCTTCTAACAGCTAGTCTTTTTTGTTTGTTTCTGTGTTTTATGAGATCATTAATCATTACAGTATCTAAATGTCAACTCAGTATGAGAGATCTCCCCTTTCTTCTGAGTCTTAAGTACAGACTGTATATATCTATATAGATACAGATACATATCTATCTATATATGTACAAATATATATATAGAAAAAGGACATGATTGCTTCCATTTGTTTTTTTTTTTTTTTTTTTAAATTTTCATAGGATATTTTATCAGCATTATGGTGATCAGTGGGCTTTCTAATCATTCATCTAAAGTTGAGCACATTTTCTACTTGCAACATCTTGATGTGAACAGTAGGGAGGCTGCCACACTCTCAGTTTCTCTCAGTATTCTGTTTAATCTATTCCTTCTCCCAGCAAAGCTAGAACTCTTCATTACAGGTATCCCAAACTTAGATAAACATTAAAATACTATTTAAATAATATTTACATATAGCTGACCTGTACACTGGAAATGACCCAGTCCTGTAAGAAACCAAAGCAAAATTCATCAGTCTTTATTCAACAGGGAAATGTGCCCTAAAATTACTGACTTTGAATTGCAGCCTAAGACAGCTAATTTTCTTTCTATGCATGTGTTATTTTGTGGGTTGGTTGGTTGGTTTGTTTGTTTGTTTTGGATTTTTTTGTCAGCCATTGCTTTTTCCTACTTCTATACATATTTAGCAGTGGTCTTTTAGGGATTATTTTCCTGGTAGCTCTAGGATCAGGGTGAGAAGAACGTATAGGAAAGAATAGATTACTAATTTTATGGTGAGGTGGAAGTAAAAAAAAAAAAAGGAAACTTGGAATAAGTAAAATATTCCATCTTTTGTCAGGTGTTAATTCGAACAAACAAAAATGCCCAGGCCATGATGTTGCCAGTCTTACAGTATATATCTCCTTAATGTATTTTGAAATCCTGTCACTGTTGGATAGGTACTGTTCTGGATCATTTGATCAATTTGTGAGCTTCAGATAGGCTAGTATAATGTCTCTGGCTTGACATTTTTACAGTATGGGACACAAATGGCATCCAAACAGATCTTCTTTAAAGTTTCCACTCCTTGGCTTTTTTGGATTATTCTCTTCCATCCCCTGATCCAGTAAGAACCATTTCTCTGCTTCTACAGTGTTCATTTTTCTGATTCTTAGATGTTTGAATTTTGTTAGGATTTCTTACTGCTATATAGGTCATAGAATCACTAAGGTTGGAAAAGACCTCTAGGTCATTGAGTCCTTGCTTGCATGTCTTGCTGATTTGCCAAGTCACCATCTTCTGGTAATAACTCTTTAATTTTCATTAGTTAGTAACAGCCACTGACAGATATCTACATACCACCTGCCTCAGCTCATGTGGTAGTGCCCACTTGGTGATCTATGTATGTGTAACTGATTATTATCATTATGAGTGCATACCAAGCTTGTTAATGGAGGTCATCAAACTTTTGTTCATGTGCTAACCCTCTACTCTTGAAAAGTGAAGCTTTCTAGCCATAATGCATTTTTCAGTCTTGTATTGCAAAGACTCATTTATTTAGAATATGTGCCCTTCAGGATTTGCATGTTGGCACACTGTAAAGGATGCACAGTTTCTTAGGAAAGTTTTATAATTATGCCAAACAACATACTGAACCGTATTAGCAAAGCAGTTTCAGGCAATGGGAAACTACTTGAAACTACTTGAAATCCTACGTTCACAAACTGTGATTGAACACTTGGTAAGTATTCAAGCAAGAACCAAGTGAACAAAAATATTTTATTTACCCACAGACCTTACATTCTCAAAATTCAAGTGAGAAATGTTTCTGAAGACCAGCATTCCCACATTCAGTAGAAACCCTTAAATTTTTTTTATATTTCTCAACTTATATTTTATAGACTGTAGATGAGCAGACACAAAGAAATTGAGTGATATTTCACAGATGTGACTAAATACCAAATTTTCATCTGAAATTAATGAGGTTTAACTGAATTGTGAACACACAAGAGCTGACCCTACTTACTTTATTTAGAAAATATTAAATACTGACCAATTGCATTTAATCATACAGAGACAAAAATTTACATTACTAAGATGTCTTTATTTTTCTTTGAATCTCCACAGTTTGGCATTATTTATTAAGCAACTAAATCAGTATGAAGATAGACGAAGTATCTCTTTTCAGCTTATTATGAGACCACGATATTCACTTTGCATCTTAATGGCTAATTTGCAGCCCTCCTCCCTATATACTCCTTGTGACTCTAAAAAAAACTCGACTGTTAATTTTAATTTATGAAGGTTAAGCTACTCCTGCAATCTGATTCCCAGGCATGCTGTTATTTTCAGTGGTTGATATAGTCTTGGGACCCAATTAGCAACACCATAAAACTCTAAAGGTGGTGGCAACAGAAGCAATGAATGTGCTGGAAGATTCAAGAGGAGGAGTACTTGTGTGTGTGTGTGTATGTGTTTAGGGTCTTTTTAGAGAAGATAGAGAAAGAAAGAGAGAAAGAGAAAGACAGAGGGAGCAAGGGAGCAAGAAAGAGGAGAAAGAGAAAGCATGAGAGTGCATGAGAGAGAATGGAGAGGAGACTGACACCATGAAAGAGCAAAAGCAAAAGGGAATGATAAAGTGAGTGAAAAAAGAAAACTTTTTAGTCTGCAGTTTTGCTTAGAGGCATTGCAAAATAGAGACATGAATGACAGACATCCAGATGATAGATGCAATACAGTGGGAAACATCACAGAACAATAGAGCAAGTTGTAATTATGACATCTCAAGCATACATATCCATATACACTTCTCAAATTTTTTTAATTTGTTTTTTAATGAAGGGATTGCTGTGCTTAATATTGTGACTGGATTCCGAAAAGACAGACAATAAATAAGCAGACCCAGTTTCATAGAAGTACTTTCCTGTTGCTCTCTATGCTGTCTGAGGGCTTTGACGTACACATGCGTAATTCCTTGACAACACAATAAATGAGTCTGCTATATAAATTAATATTCAGGCCATAATATATAGCTAGTATGTTCTGATGAGAAATCATGTGCTAAAATAAGCTAGAGATTAAATTTTACTGAAAGTGGTTTGTACTTAACTTAAATATAAGGTAGACAATTGGAAAATGTTAGAATTTATTATTAATGTATTATTATATTATTTCTTATGTATTAGAAAATAAGCTAATTTTTACTTTCTCATACAATAGCTGTGTTCCAAGTATACCCCTATATTTTTAAATTATGCTTACTTGTTATTAATAGTCAGATTTCACCTATAGTAATTGTTTTGCTTAATTCGTAACTAGTTTGGTGCAGAAAGTAAGATACAAAAACTTACTCTGATTTTAAAAGACTAAATAGTTTTTTCCTTACCATTCACTTTCAAACACCAGAAATCAGGGCTTTATATGAGCACCAACTCATAGCTAACAAGGTAAAGCAACTAGACTTTTATTGACTTGGCACCTGCAATTCACCATTCCCTCTGCTAAACACTGATTTTTCTTTGAATAGGTAAGGGCAAATTATAATTCATACAAACCTGGACATTTATATTGCCTATATTAACTCATCCTGAAAATAAAGTGAAAATAAAGTGGAGGGCAATGCCACCTTGTCAATACACAAAAATTTTAGATTAATTTGTTGAACGGCTAGTAAGATGTCACTACGGTCTTTCTGGATAAAAAGACAGACAACAAACTCAGCAGAGCTCCTACTGAAATCAAAGGAAATGAGGCTGCACTCCTGCATATCAAGACTGAATTTGCTCGTCAGTGTTGAGTGGCCTCACTGGCTAAAATATAATTAGCTCAAAGAAGACCCTTTGAAAGCAATGTCCATGACAATGTGGCCTTCCCTTTTATTCCATCTGAGAAGCAATAATTATATGGGATATGGAAGTGAAAAGTAGAAAAAAACAAAGCAATGTTTTACAAACAAAACTACTGGGATCACAGACAATAAGAACAGCTAAAAAGTTCAGCTGTCCCTTCATATGAATTTTCTTTATATTCCATTTCTATATGTGCTAAACAAAAAAGATAGAGCTACAAAGGTAACAGGAATGTCAACAGGAAATGTAAAAGGAAACAGTGTTTGGAAGAGAACTTGAATTTAATGTATAATATACTTACAGACCATCATATTGCAGAGCCTACATATACCGTTTCTGCACTGTCAGGAGGGTGCCTTGTCAACACCCAAGTTTTGCTATAATCACCATTGATATGCTGATAAACATTTATCTAATTGTTCATGTGTATGCCAATCCATCTCTTTAAAAGTATTACATAAATAGTACGTTCATTTGATTGATCACATTTAATGAGGCAACATATCCTTTTAATAAAAGTGATCCTTTAACAATGTGGCCAGTACATACAACTTCTGATATGTTATATTTAGACTTCGAACATTTATAGTGCTTCAATAAGCTTAGGATGAAAGCCTGTACTATGTGTGAGATTGAAGGAGCTTTCAACCATGCATATCTAAGGCCAGAATTGTTCCACAGGCAAAAGAAATTAGCAGTTGATATTGACCTTCATTGCTGCTTTCCACATTCTTTTCAATAAAGCTTTTCCAGAGCTATACAGAAGTCTTGTATGGATGAATGACGTGATCTAATGCAAGCTAAAGCAGGTTTATCTCCATATGTTGTGGTTTAACCCAGCAGGCAGCCAAACATCAGCCAAACAGCCCTGCGCTCACTCCCCCTGCCCCCAGT
>VZTQ01006215.1:18044-65446 GCA_013400755.1 Pelecanoides urinatrix | reverse complement strand
ATGATTCTATGATTCTATACAACAGCAGCCACATGCAGCTGCTGTAATGTGAAAACAGAGAATTTGTATATTTTTCCTTATTGTTTGAAAAACCCCCACTTCCAAGTGAAGGCAGATGTACTGCTTGTATGAAGAAGCACACTTCAGTTGGATATCACTGCCTGCATGGGCTGTACTAATAAAATGGCTCTAGCACTAGATTACATATAGTCTTACAGAGACTGAGAGATGTGTCCCATCACCTTCCTAGGTAATGCTGTCTCATGAGCTCTCTAAATGACATAAATAGAACCAAACATGTCCTTGTTTTTATCATTGAAACTAATGATCTTTTGATGGATAATGGTTCATTAATTTTCACATATGGAAAACATCCTGAGAGACATTGGGCTCATGTAATTCCTTTCACTTTACTGAGACTGCCTGGTTTTGCTACCATTCATAGTGGAGTTTATCAACACTGAAGCTGTGTTCTATTCTTATAGCACATAAACAGTGATCATGCATAAGATTTTCATTTTTCTCTTATTCTCCTTAATAATAGCTATGAATCAGTTCCTTTGAAACTTCGCCAGCCCTAGAGATGTGCCCTGGCCCCAAGACCAATTATTTGCTATCTGTTTATTTTTGAAAGTTGCAGGAAAAATGCTCATTTGTGAGCAACCAGTGTTCACTATTAGCCAGAAACAGGAAGAAAACAAGATATTCAAATCTGTTTGTTATAGGTGGCGACCATCCTTTTGCATTTAGGTATCTTTAAAGGGAGATTGCCTCCTTTGACAACTTCCTGGTTTAACTTACAAGGTGATTAATTATATTGTGCAGTGTCACATTAAATCACATTAATAAACCAAGGCATTACATGATATCAAGTCAGAATAGAGCTTGTAGTACTTTTTCAATATCTTGCATGTAAATAAAGCTAACACATTTGTTAATTCATTAATCCTTCCTCACACACGTACAGTATACATCTTCACCCCCAAAATCTTCCTAAATTTCACAGCCAAAGCTCAGTTCATTTCTTAGGATTATTTCATTCATTTTAGCAAAGAAATTGATATTTCTGAAGGCAAAAAAAAGTAAAAAACCTCACCACTATTCATACTTATTGACAATAGGTTATCCACAAATTTCTGTGTGAGTTTGTTCATATGAGAGAAATAAATGCCTGTCACTTTAGAAATAATGTGAACAGAAGCTGATGGAATAAGCATCAGTTGTTAAAAAAAATTTGCTCTCCTCACAGTGGCCTATAAATAGATAGAAAGCAGATGAGCCTGAAGAGAGCAGTGTGGAGCAAAATTGCCATTATTGATACTTGTGACATATACTCATGCTTTCAAGAACAAATTTTGTGAATTACCGTACCTGATAAAACGTGTTGGTTTCTGTATAAAATGAACTCTTCATTTCTCTCCAGATGATTATAAAAGACCTATTGACTTCAGTGGACTCTTGCAGTATATATTGCAGATCCCTGTGGCATTTTCTATTTATATGTTTTTCCTTCTCATCAATGTGATGGATTTGGCTCAAGATGGCAAACTCTGGTGGGGATTAGGCATCAGCCTAGAATGAACAGTATTCTGGACGGAGAGTCAATTCACCGGGTTTTTCGGGTTTGTGGGTTTTTTTCCCCCCTCATGACTCTGCCACAGATTCATTTTATTAGCTTGAATATATGGCTTAATGCTTTTTTCCTTTAATATCCCATGTCTAAAACAGAGATAATATCACCTCAAAAAGTGTGTTTTAGGTCAGAGATGAAAAATGTTATGTCAACATAATAAAACTAGAAATAAAATTTAAGGACAAAATATGAAAAAGACACTCATCAAGTTCCCACCAATGGTGTAAAATGTTTAATTTACTATTGTTGCTATTTTCTGTTGGTATGCAAGTCATAACAATGAAAATATTCAAAAAAATATATCATCTTATCAATACAGGCAGGCTGAATAATGTCTAGATGGTCCATTTGCTTTATATAGCCCTCAACACAGGAGATCTTTGATGTTGCTATCCCTGTTAAAGAATTTGTTTTGCGGACATTGCCATTCAGCTGCCATTGTCCTTTTCCCTTAGTGTGATACAAACATTCTCTGAGGCCTTTCTTTCTTAAAGGACCATATATTGCTATAGCAAGTTAATGTTATAAGCCATACTGAAATACTCTTCTCTAGTGTCATGCGGCTCAATGAGCCAACTAAAAGGCTTACAATTTTAAAATCAATTGATGTCCTAAAGATTTCACATAACAATGTTAAAAGAAATATTTAGTTGAAGTACAGACAGGGAATTACAGGGAGAAAGTCTGAATTTTTAAATTTCATCACTGTCTCACCCAAAGATGTTTATTTAGTCCCAATTAATTTTTCTCTGAAAAGCTACATCTTGCTTATGTAACTGTGAAGTGTACCTACAACAGCGTAGCAAAACTGCAGATCCTATTCCATTCACACTGTTACAGTAAGGAGCACACAGCATGTCAGAGAGGCTACCTGACATCAGTTAAAGAAATCAACACAAAGACTAAAGGGTCTGCAGCAATTGCTTTCTTTCCCATGATCAACCATGCACCACCTTCCTTAACACTGGCAGGCTAAGAAACGGCATTACAGATGCTCTGCCTTGTAGAAAGCAAGGATGAGAAGTGTTCAATAGTGCAACATACTATGGCTATATAGGCAGTATTTTGCCTTATATTGGCTTTTTTTTTTTTTCATTAAAACAACTTGCAACATAACAAGACTACTGAGCTGCAACTGTGCATGCTGTTTTGCCAGAATACACACAGCATTTTAACAATGAGCAGTATAGGTTAGGGGGGAAGAGTGAGCCACAGAGAGTTATTTGGTGAACTAGAAGAGTTCTTCATTACAACAACAAAGATGAATGTTAAGATCATCAATGAGATCAATAAGATCAAAGCAGTCCGTTCTTCAGACTTTAACTGAACAGGATTAGTCCTAATCCAAATGGTTTCAGAACACCTAATTGAGCATATCCTTTCCTCTCACATTATCATAGCACCAGAACAAATGCCAATTAGTTTTTTTTAAAAATAGCCTGAGATGGTGAAACATAGGTCAAATCACAGCCTATCAGAAATGTGGTTATTTTAATGATTATTTATGAATTACTCATATTTTCTATGAGGAGAAGATCACCTAACACCAGTGTCATGTCTTCCTAAGCCCAGGGCATGTTCCACACAGTTTCATCTACAAACTGTCTCATCTGCAACATTTCAACACTCATCTATAAATTACTTTCTTGACAGTGATGACAATATGACATCAGAATGGTAAACAGTCATCTTTTGATTATTACAGAAAACTTCCAACTTAATTAAAAAGATCCGCTACTCAGCACAGGAAGAAAACTTCATTAAGTGTTGCTATTTTGACACTTAGACAACTAGCTCGGACCACTTTAGATGAGCATTTCTGTTTTCATTCTTCATTTACTTTATTAGAGAAGAGGAAATCCTTCCAGCTATAGTAAGCTTAAATAAATGCTACAAATGAAAAGAATTATATGATTAAACCTATCAAGAGTAAATTGAATTAAATTAACAATAGAGTAAACTTTTTGAATATACATTTGCTCACACTTTCTGACAACTCATTTGAAATCTTTGATGAATTGCTTTCTTTTCAAGAAGTACTGCTTGTAAACTTTTCTGTCAGTATCAGTCAGTATCAACAAAGCAATTGAAAATATCCGTAACTGGAACACAGTTATGATTGTTTTCTTCTTGCTAAAAGTATTGACAAAGTGTGAAAATATAATATTGACCTTTTTGGAATTTTAGCCATTTTCTGACTGATGAGTTATTCATTTCTCAAATATATGGGTAAGTTCTGTAGATTGCTTATGCTTAGATGCAATTTTCATGCATTTTCTCTCTGTCTTGAAGAAAGATATGAAAGTGTCAGATGTGAAACACAAACATCTCATCATTATGCAGACGACTAGTGTGACCATTTTACATTACACCACAAATTTTTATTTCAGTAATACTGATTTTGTCTTAACTGTCCTGATATATCCTTTGAAGAGGGTACAGTGCCATGAACATGACAGCATTTTCCATCAGTCACAACTTGCAGAAGTGACATCACCTGTAAGCTTTTCAGAGCAGATACTTTGCGCTACAGAGATCACAAGAAAGAATAGTTGTCCCTTCTTCAGTCTAAAGTTTTCAGGTTAACTTTCAGGTTAAAGTTTTCAAATTTACTATAGTCTGAACAGTAAGGATATAATGTTCAGGGCTGAATATTTCAGCAGAAGGCAGGGCATGAGTACTATTATGAATGAGGGTCAAAAAAGAAATGTAAAAGACCCAAACACCTCTTCCGAAGAAAAAGGGGAAAAAAACACACTGCAATATGCTAAGTGTGAGCATCTCCAGACCAGACCTGAATTAGCCTGGCCAAAAACAGAGGAGTGTTTCAGTGATAACTGAAAGAGGAGAACAAAGCTAAAGGGCATGCATCCCATAAGAGAGAGAAATAAAATAAAAAGTGAGGGATGAAATATAATGGGAAAATGCCAGTAAAAAGGCAACGATGTAATGCATCCATGAAAATTACTCTGAACCATCAAGTGGCTAAAGAAAATATTTCTGCTCTCCTGGGTTTTGAAAATATGATGAGGTAGTTTAAAAAAACCCAGAATTTGAATAACATTTTACAATATTTATGTGAATTACAAACTTGACTAATTACAAACTTGAACAGCTTTAACCTTAACATCACCTGGATTCTGAGGTCTCCAGCAACAATAGTTTTTGAGAAGCCTCAAAAATAGGGAAATTGGTCTTAAGAGATCATCCTTAGCACAGGATATTTCCATTATTATATAATGTAGCATCTTACAGAATTTACAATCCTCAAGATCTCTTCCAGTCCTAGGCAAAGCTGGGCAAGTGAGGAGGTTCTTGGCTCACTAGAAATTCCAGTCAAAACAAATATACATGCACATACACACACATGGAGTGAAAAGAAAAAATCTACTGGGAAAAAAGGAAAACAGAGAAGAAAAAAAAAGCTGCAAGCAATTGACTGTAGAAGGATGCAATTAGTGTCCTCCACACACATGTTAATTTCAAGATCTGAAGATGTTTAAGACAATTTTCTTTTACTGAAGAAAAATGTTGTTTTCAGTGGAAAACTCAATACATAGAAATTATAAAAATTCAAAATGCTATTCTCGGAACTGTTTTCTGAAATGAATTCATGATTTTTTTTTTTTTTTCTTAAGAAAAACATTTCAATGTCTCCAAATTGGTATTTTCCTCACCAAAAAAAACCCCTAAAAATATAATAGGAAAGTTGGACCCTGAATTCTTAGAACATTGTATTTGGAGAAGCTCAAGTTTATATTAGAACAAGTTACAGGTTAAATAATACACAAAAGAAATGGATAAGAAGTCTCTGTGAGATTCCAAAATAAACAAGATAAATGTGGACACTTTTCCCCAACAACCCAGAGTGCAGGACTAACAAACACTTCAGCATGAGGAGTCCATCTGGTGCATTGCAGGTACAACTACAGAACTGTATTATCATAGGAAGTATTTACATCTTACATGATCAAAGCCTAAGTGAAAAAAGAAACAGAACGGTACTGAAGTAAACACTTCCCATCCGAAATAAAAGGATGCATCCAAGTGCACAAAACCAGAACAAAATAACCCAAGGGAAGGTAGAAATAAGGATTGTCTCTTGAAGGAGAGGGGAAACTTTTTGAGAGTTAGGAAGGTTACACATCCCAGAGCCATATCTCAGCAGCACTCTCATTTTGCTTAGGTCAGCCTAAACCTACAACAGGTCTAAGTGAAGAACAGCCCATGGGCTGTTTAGGTAAAGCAATATCAGTGTAGGCAGGCAAGCAGGGCAAAATACACTAGTACAAGTAAGGCAGGAAACCTGGGCTTAAGTGAGGTCTTGAAAATCCTATAAGGACTGAAAAGAAAATGTGGGCTGAAGTCCAAAAGCCCTTAAAGAGCTCTGTTCCAATAGTCCTTAATGGTTTAATAAGGATCAAGTTCCTGCAAATATGAGAGGAGAGAAGAGAATGAGGACACCCACAAATTTCAGCTTCAACGTATTCTTTCTTAAGAAAGAACAAGATGGGTAGGAGAAGTGACGAGACAAGCAGTCTGCATGTGAAGATTTGCTCATGGTGCTGCAAGTGATTTTGCTTCAGCAGGACATTTTCCAGTTCTCTCTGTTCATTTTTCATTTTCATAGGCTGTTGGATAGTGCGAGTTATACAACTTTCCTAACATGAAGCAACAATAAATTAAGTTTTTAAAAGTAAAAACATTTTTTTTCCTCTGTGCAAGAGAACCAGTTTTCCTTTACCATCAGGAAGATGAAAGAAATAAAATCCAAAATACTTATTTATGTAGATAATTAAACTGACTATAACCAATTTTCTTATCCTAGTCTCATGAAAGCTAAAGCCTATCTAGACTAAGAAACCTAAAACTCAGCCAAAAAATACTCTCTCTGAACACTAAGAAAGGATATTCAAGTTAGGTTTTCCCAGCTCATAAAACTTGTGGCTGAAATAAACTTTCCCTTCTCCAAAATCTAGACATGGCCTCACATATTCCTAGGCAAAGAAAGGAGAATTTTTTTTCAAAATGTCAACTCCAGTATATTCTTACTGTCTTGTAAAGGAAAAGGAACCAGGCTCATACTGCAGTGCTGGCTGATCTGATACAGATCTATTTTCCATTAAAATGTTATCTACAGTAAGTAGGAGCCTGATGATCCTCTTCCTCTGACAGGTGCTATCTGGAACTGTTTAGGATCTAAACTGCTTTTCTCTTGCAGCCAGATTCAGTAAAACAGCATTTAGTGACCTCCTAGATCTGTTAGACAATGAGATCTCAACTGATAAGGAACATGGTCAGTTAAAATAAAACCAATCAACCAACCAACCAACCAACCAACCAGCCAAAAACCAAAAAAAAACCACCCACACATACAAGCCATAGATCAAATCCCATTCACATATATCATTCAAGACAATAGCAGAACAACTTTATGAAAAAGACCAAAAAGCTTTGTCCATATAGCTTTGTTTTGTTGCCTTATAATAGTGATCAGGACAGAATTCATTAAAAACTATCCTCTGATTTCCTGCTGTGAATATACAGCTTTATCTGTAGTTCCTTGGACAGTTTAAACCAAAGCATCCACTTTTTCCACTAATTTCAGAAGTTAAGTAAAAAAAAAGAAAAAATTAAGGAAAAAAAAAGAAATCAATATTCTTCTATAGTGTGAAATTCAATATACCAATCCAAAAAAAGGATCCACGGTGGGAAAAGAAGTGGTTTCTTACATCTACTGCGTGGTGATCCTGCACAGCAGGTGATAAACTGCACAGCATTTCCAACAAATATAGCTGAAAGCCCTGTAACTGGAGAAAGAGGCATTTCATTGAAGTGTCTTGATGTGTGGATGCTGAGAATATTTTGCATAAATATTATGAGAAACTGATTTCTATGTTTACAGGAAATACATAAACACAGGCTCATTACAAACACAATTGCCTGGATAAATGAACCATGATGAATCAAGTTAGCATGCTGAAAATTATTATAAAGTTCATAGGACCATAGAAAACACTTGTAAAGTTTAAAAATGATAACTAAAAGCCTTTATCTGCTCATGTGAAACTTAAAGATGCCTATTACTCACTATGCAACAATTTATTTATATTAGCAGTAAGAATGAGAGGTTCTACAAAACATATTCCAAGTCTCTGAATACAATTCAGGTAACATCTTGCATTTGCCCACTTGACTCACTACTGGCAAACAAAAAGGATCAACAGCATCAACTGGTTTAAGAATACATTTATTTCAAGTTCAATTTTCTTGCCAAGGACCTGGCATAGTTTGAGGGTACATTAGGGGGAGGGGGGGGGGGGGGGGGAAACAAAGGTATTTAAGCTGCAAAGTCTGCTCTTGTCCTCTTTCTCCAGCATCTGTAGCTATGGCTTTTTGTAGCTGTCTTAGTAAGACAAAGAAATTGCCAGGGAATGTACATAGTGGGTTGGAATCTAAACAGAGATCAGTAGCGTTTCTTAAAGATGTAAAGAACAGGGCTTTCAGAATGGTAACCCAAAATTTTTACTTTAAGAGACCAAGCTAGGAACAGGCCCACTAGTTCTGAGGAAAATCTGCATTGTTCCTGAAAAGATTTCAGGAACTCACGTTATAATATGATCATAATTTTGTGCCATTACATGCATACAGCAGAGTAAGAACATATTGGAGTCTTACTCTAGTGACTTGGACGCAAGGCCAGCCTTAAGCTATAAATATTAAAAAAAAAAAGAAAAGAAAAAAAAACGGTAAGTTTGTTCATTCATTCATGAGAAACGGACACAAAGAAAAAAGTTTTGTGTGTTCCTCAGGCATTAGGATCTTACAAAGTGTCTAAAAGTGAAGTGTAATATACATTTTCATTAAATACTTTGATTTTAAGTGGAAGAAACATGACCATATGGAAAAAGATATGTTTTACTTTCCCTAGCGACTGTGTTCAGTAGGTTCCTGCTTGCACAATCCTACAGACATGGTAGATTATTACAGACTCTTATGGCCTGCAGGTTTTGACCTGGGTTTGCAGAAATGCTCGAGGAATAAATGTCTACTAATGTCATCATCATCTTCATAGCCAGATTAAATTGATTAAGTCAGTAAAAAGAGTCATGATAACTACTATGAGCATTCTAGCATGAAGGAACAGTTTTAACTCCATTCCTGCTGGGAGCAAGTGTTTGCATTGACTAAGAGCTAAATTTTATTCCATTACATTCCATTCATTGCTATGAAAACTCATCAATTAGAGCTGTGTTTGGAACAGCTTTCTTTGAAATGCAAAGAAAAAACAGATATTGGGGATAATACAAAAAAAAGTTTCACATTCACCTGAACTTTATCAGAACTCCACTGAACTTTAAACTACTCTGCCCTCTGAACACAGATCAGAAGAGACTTAACTGAAAAAAACAGTCAGAACATACAGGCAGCTTCAGTAGTACAAATAGCACATAAGGACCTACATAAGGATTTTTTTCTTTTTAAAATCTGTTGGATTTTCTAAAAAAAGTAAAGTTCAAGGAAAGTAAACTTTCAGCACAAAAAAACATTACATTTTACTTCTACAGTTTTGAGACTATTGCACTACAGACAGCAAATTTTAAAAAACACCTCCTCTGGAGTATTTGTAATATGCGCAAAGAGAGAGACCAAGTAGGAGAAATATGTTGTTTATATCCAATGTCGTTATAAATTAAATATACTTACTGGTTGTTCTGCACCCCAGAGCGTGCACCACTGGAATTCAAACTATAATGGCTCCTTGAAGAAAGGCAGTCATAGATGCCAGATTACCTCAGTCTAAGGAAGGAAGGAATATATTCCCTTGAATATATTTACTGTTAGATTCATGTTTTGTCTCAGCTCATACCCCACAGGATCAGATTTACCTCCTCCAATATTCATCCAATAAGCACTACTTTTCCTACCATATCTAATGCACCTTACTAATTTTTAACACTGGCTTTCAAGGCCCAGTCTACAGTCAGGTCAAGAACTACAAAATCAGTGAGGGTTGAAAAAAACCCAAAAAACCTACGAAAAAGTGCATCATTTTAGAGTTGAATGTCAAAGCACCAGAACACTACTTAATGGCACTGATTCCCCTGAATGGGAGATGATTGACTAAAAGGCCAGGAAATAGTATAGCTCTCTCGCAGCCAGGGACTAAGATGCTTTTCACAGTGAGCAATTCCAACTCCAGAGCAAAGGGAAGGAGAAGAGAAACAGTTATCAAAGTAAACTACACTGGCCTCTAAAAATCAAATGCAAGATGTCCTCCTTCTCTAGGCTCACAATTTGTTGGAGAGTCGCTGTAAAACAAAATCCTCCAGGTAAAAAAAGAAGTGTGAATAGTCTATGCTGTTATCTTTCATTTCATTTTACAGAGACCTGCATTACAGGATTCTTTAAACTGCTCAGTTATTTATAGTTCAATAGAGAGCACAAGTTCAGTGACCCATTGGCTAGATGCCACATGAACAACTGATAAAGTAGAGTCCAAGCACAGAACACACGTTGTATGGAAACATACAATAGCTTCATGATAGGAAACTGTATTGGGGTTGTGTGGCAAGGTTTTGGTAGCGGGGAAGCTACAGGGATGGCTTCTGTGAGAAGCTACTAGAAGCTTTCCCTGTGTCCGATAAAGCCAATGCCAGCCGGCTCCAAGATGGACCCACTGCTGGCCAAGGCTGAGCCCATTAGCAATGGCGGTAGTGTCTCTGGGATAACATATTTAAGAAGCGGGGAAAAAAAACTGCATAGGAGAAACTGCAGCTGGAGAGAGGAGTGAAAATATGTGAAAGAAACAACTCTGGCACCAAGGTCACTGAAGAAAGAGGGAGAGGGGGTGCTCCAGGTGCCAGAGCAGAGGTTCCCCTGCAGTCCATGGTGAAGACCATGGTGAGGCAGTCTGTGCCCCTGCAGCCCATGGGGGTTAACGGTGGAGCAGATATCCACCTGCAGCCTGTGGAGGATCCCACGCCGAAGGAGGCTGTGACCCCTTGGGAAGCCTGTGCTGGAGCAGGCTCCTGGCAGGACCTGTGACCCCATGGAGAGAGGAGCCCACGCTGGAGCAGGTTTGCTGGCAGGAACTGTGACCCCGTAGGGTACCCACGCTGGAGCAGTCTGTTCCTGGAGAACTGCACCCCATGGAAGGGACCCACGCTGGAGCAGTTTGTGAAGAACTGCAGCCTGTGGGAAGGACTCATGTTGGAGAAGTTTGTGGAGGACTGTCTGCTGTGAGAGGGACCCCACACTGGAGCAGGGAAAGAGTGTAAGGAGTCCTCCCCTTCATGGGGAAGGAGCAGCAGAAACAAAGTGTGATGAACTGACCACAACCCCATTCCCTGTCCCCCTGCGCCACTGGAGGGGGAGAAGGTAGAGAAAATTGGGAATGAAGTTAAGCCCAGGATGAAGGGAGGAGTGGGGGAAGGTGTTTTAAGATTTAGTTTTATTTTCTCATTACCCTACTCTGATTTCATTGGTAATAAGTTAAACTAATTTTCCTAAGTCAATCTGTTTTGCCCTTGAAGGTAATTGGTGAATGATCTCTCCTTGTCCTTAACTCAAGCCTTTTGTTATATTTTCTCTCCCCTGTCCAGCTGAGGAGGGGAGTGATAGACTGGCTTTGGTGGGCTCTTGGCATCCAGCCAGGGTCAACGCACCACAGAAACATACAGTCTTACAGTATAGAAAGAAAGGAGAGCAGAATATAATGCTTCAACAGCCTTCCTAGTAGAATTTGTGCAATGTCTAACAGTAGGGTGAAGTCAGGATGATGGTCTCAAAGGTTTGAACAACAGGAAAACATGAATTTGGTATCCTGAAAACTTCAAATGTTGACAAAATGCATGTAATTTTCTTTCTTCCAGTACCAGCTAGTATTGAAACAAGACTGTTAATTACACAGAGTTTGTCATTTCTTTAACTTGCCATTATGTAATTCAGAACATAGTGACATGACATTTCATAAGGGCTGTTTGATTAACGTTTATTTTATGACTGTGCAATGAACATTTCTAATGCTATAAGCATAGAACATTTAAAAAACAGAACAAAACAAAACAACCAACCATGAAGATCATGATGATACAGGCACAAATAATAATAACAATGCTGCAAAGACTTTAATGATCATTCTTTAATCTTATTACTATGTGTTTCACTATATTATGACACATCTTACCCATGTTACCACAGAAGGTTGCAAGGTAGGCATGGGCCTTTAAAGAGAAGACTGTTAGCCCTTCATTCACAGCAATTCTGTGGTTTCTGCAGGGTCGTGATAGAGCTCTCCTACAACAACCTAAAAAGAAAGTGAATATCTTCCTTTACCCAAAGACATTAGGCAACAATAACCTTCAAACACCCTCCTTATCCCATTTTCCTGTGAGTTATTTATTTATTTATTTATAATACGTTAAGCGTGATCATACTTTAAGTTTACTCTTTGGCATTATTTGCAGGGTAGAGGGTAAAAACATGAATATTGCCTACTGTTAATGTCTACTGTTGAAAGGCTCCAAAATGCAGTTCTTCTATTGTGTATAAGAATTTCTGTCTATACACAAAGCTGCAGAACTAAAGGTAGAGGGAGTTTTGAATGAGTTTCAGCAGTTTAAGATAAATATCACTGGTTAAAGTCTGCTTCAGCAAATATGACCATTTTTATTTTCTGACAAAAACTAACAGAGCCTGTATTTGTCTGTGATGGAGGCAAACATGACAAAAAGAAAGATTGAGACATTCTGCATGTGATGAGGGAGTGGGTGGTTAAAAAAATAAGGACATATTCACTACAAACCTATTATGAAACAGACTTTAAAAGAAAGCAAGCTTTGATGTTACTCAGACAATATTAAAGTTCATAATATATGTATTAAACATCTGCTTTAAGAAAATTTCTACTACACATCAAGCTTTGCTCTAAAATATTTATAAAATTTTAATTTGAGAACCAGGTTTGAAAGTTATTAAGACAGCATTAAATATAAAAATATCTATCCTGTTGGCCATATTTCTTTTTTTTTTTTCAAACAAAGTTATCAAAAAACGCTCATTGATCTTCAAAAGCAGATTTTGCTAATCTGGGGATTTTCTTCACCACACACTCTCAGGCTCTTAATTCTGCATTTGAAGCCTGTTGGTATAATAGAACTTAATTTGAATTCCCAGTTTGAATTTTCTCACATTTTTTAAACACCTATGGTGGTTTTCCAAAGGAGGTTACTTTCCCCACAAACACTTCCTACATTTTTACAATGACTCAGCAAACTCCCTTACTTAAAATTAATTTTAAGCTTTTTGCAGTTCCTTTTTTCATGTTCATTTCTACTACTCAATAGACTTCTAGTTAATAAATGTTTCCAAGAACACCAATAAAAAGCAGAAAAGTGGTAACTAAAAATGCTCACTTCGTACAAACCAGGAGGTGAAAACAAATTCAGACATACTAAAGCAATATTGAACAACAAAATAACAAGCTTATGAGACTTCAGTACAGGCATCTTAGTCTTTTCATCCCATTTGATTCAAGTTTTTTAGGAAAATTTTATCCACATTTATGCTGAAGTCCTGCTAACTGTTTAGAGTACTGGATACTAAGAGAATGAGGCCAAAATCACGTCATATAATGGAATTTATTTGGACAGAGGGTATCCTGGGGCAGAATAATAAGAGACAGAAGGAAAAGAGATGCTTCTCCTGATCAGGGCTGGGAAATGGGAGAAGATGGATGATATATAATTTGTTAGAAAGCCAAGCTTCATTAGTGTCACTGTTGATTTGAATTTAAGTACTAAGAACAAAAGCCATAATATTGTGAACCTTTTGAATTCTAATAAATTTGATGAGCATTGTGAAATTAAGAGTGATTTCTGATGGGAATTGGCTTAGAATAGGAATGGTGCCATCTAGTCAAGTGGGAACCATGTTTTCATTGACCATCCCGATGGCTAAACATCAGTGCTTTTCCCTGGTCAGGGTCCAGCTGCTCCCCCTCACATTAGAGATCAGGATCACCGGGACTAACCACCATCAGAGTAATGCTCTACCACACATATGTGAGATCCTAACCTAAAAGTGATTTCGTCCAGAACTAATTTAGTGTTTAAGTACCTTTAAACTCTGCCACTGTATAAGCCTGTAATAAGTTTGACATTTTTAACAAGGGTAAGAGATGTTATAGCGTGCTTTCACAGGTCTCATTTACTCTCCGTTTTGAAACCTCAATTCTGTCACTCATCATGTACTGAAATTCTTGGGGTCTGTAGGAAATGAAAAGGTGGGATAGGTGGTACTAAGGCTTCAGGAAAAGAAGTGTATCAAAGGACCATTTTGAACTAGTCAGGGTTTAAAACTTAGTTATTTTTAATCAAGATAAGAGGAAGCTGGTACTTTACCTGAGTAACTAGAGCTTTGCAGCTGCCTCATGAATTAGCTGACAAAGCAGTCTAGAAGTCCCACTGATTTTGAAAATCACAAGACTAAGCAGAAAAAATTCAAAATAAGACAAATTTTTCAGGTTTGCATCTGAAATTCTGGGAAATGGTGAGGGACACTGCTCCCAGGGCTCTAATATTTCTGCATATCCACTACTTCCTGGGCATCCTAAGAATAAAACATTTGTATTTAGAAAGTTCCTTTGCAAAGCTTCTGTTTGTTCTTTGTGTTAACTGATAACTACTTTATGAAAAAAAAAAAAAACCCAAAAACCCTAAAGAAGTTCACCTAAAGGAAACTCTGGTGTACTGGGTTTGGCTGAGATATAGAATTAATTTTCTTCATAGTAGCTAGTATGGGGCTATGTTTTGGATTTGTGCTGAAAACAGCATTGATCATACAGGGATGTTTTCATTACTGCTGAGCAGTGCTTACACAGAGTCCAGGTGTACTCAGCTTCTCACACCACCCCACCAGTGAATAGGCTGGGGGTGCACAAGAAGATGGGAGGGGACACAGCTGGGACAGCTGACCCCAACTGACCAAAGGGATATTCCATAACATATGGTGTCATGCTCAGCCATAAAACAGGAGGGCAGGTGGTGGTGGCTGGTCGGGGTTGCCACTGCTCAGGGACTGGCTGTGTGGTGCTTAGCTGCCTACCAGGATTAAACCCTGACAGCTGGAAACAATATGTGTTCATAACAGTACCTACGTGGTGTCATCACTAAAAGAAATCTGTACCTGGGAACATTCTTGACAGTTAATTTTTGCAGCGATTATTCAGTATTTCAGTACTGGATTTTTATGGCCTTCAATAAATAAATAAATAGGAAGTAATCTGCAAGCAATAAAAGAGCAACGACAGTAACAAAACTCACCTGTTTTGAAGTTTAATTAGAGATGAAGTTTCATTGTGTGACATGTAGCTATTTCAAGTATTATCAAATTTGCTCTCAGAATGCTATTCCCTTTACCTGGGTTTGACTAAGTCCCAGATTCTTGGAAAAGTTTTCTGACATAATATTTAAAATTGTGTATCTCTTATAAAAGCTCTAACACACCTCTTCAGGTCTTTTAAAATCAGCCAGTGTGCCTGTGCATGATAAACAGTTGTTGATTCCTACACTCTCAACCCGTGAGACCTCAGTGGAAGAAGAACAGAACCAGCTCCACAGCCCTGTGGGGTCTTGTGAGAATCAGAAATTCTGCACACAACCCATTTAAGAGGAAGCAAAAAACATCTACAAAAGGGATCTGCCTTCCATGGAATAATAAAATCTATATGTCATAGTTCTGTAAGGGTCAGGTCAATGTAGCTCTCCTATCAAGGAGATAATATTCCTGCTGTAAACACCAAAGCACATCTCCAACATGAGTTTCTGATAGAAAGATTCTTTGTCACTGCATTTTGTCCAAAAAAAAAAAAAAAATCAAAAAAAAGAGAAAGCTTTTCCTCTAACGATTCCAGTATATTAAATTTCCTAAACTTCAGCTAGTTCTCCAAATAGCTTTAAGTGAACGCTTGTCTTCTCTCTTGAGCAAAGTGTTTAAGCAGATGTTGGTCTTCAAATCAATCTTGTGAACAGATAAGAAATCCTTGTAGAATAAGACAGATACATTAATGAAGAAAGACTTTGCAGTAGCACAAATTTCAGTTGTGCACATTTGTTTCAAAGAAGTAATTACTTTAGAAATGTTACAAAACCCCTGTAACTATTAAAGCTGTGTCTATCTTCAATTGTAATTAGTCCTTTAGCAAATAAAGCAAACTCACAAACAGATCTCCTAGTCTTGGTTTACCTGTCTCTGTCAGTCCTAGTCTCTGATAATTGGTTACTTAGGTTCTTAGTTGTTAGCTATCAAAAAGCAGTTATTCTGAGCAAGGTTTCTTAGTCAGGAAAGGAATGGCAGGGAAAAAAAGAACAAAAAAAATCCCTTCTAATGCTTTACTACAGAGGTACTCTCAAGAAAGATGAACCTTAAACATGAACCTAGAGGCAACCACCACAATACTTTTTAATGTCTTGCTGGTAGTCTTTACACATGATTCAGTAAAATACAGGTACATATCAAATAGGAGATGCAGACATTTTGATAGCAAGAGAATCATAAGTACAAATGATTAAGGAAAAGGTGAAAAATTGTTTTCCCCTTTCCCTGAGCTTATTTGAGCCTTGCCAGGAAAAATACATTGACTCATATATCTATGAAAAAAGATCTTAAGATAATTACATTATAATTTTCTGGTGAAGTGGTGAAGACAGAAATGTGACTATCTAGCATACTAGGTATTATGAAATTTTAATTTTCTAACTAGACGTCTCCTTTCCTCCATATGCCATAGAAGTTTGTTTACCACAGGCCATTTTCTCAGGCACATAATTATTTTGACTTTAAATATAGTAGCAGTCATTTATTATAAGGCATAGAAGCTGGTTAGAGATGTGACAGCTGTGGCATCATATTACATTTTCCTAAATCACTTAAGTCTGTTGTTATACAACAGGGTACTTTACTTTTACTGCAAATATAAATTATCTTCAAAATGGGGTATCTGTCTATAAATCTGAAAAATTCTGCATGAAAGTACGATGTGTGTAAGGCATGAGAATCTAATGGCCATTAACACATCTCTCAAAAATATCAGTCAGGAAAAATACCTGAAAAAAAAAAAAAAACATAAACAAGGGCATAAAGGAGGTTTTACTTTGATCCAACTACAAGTTCTACAAAACATGACAAAAATCACCTGCTCATACAGTTGATAAGTACTGTGTTTAGCATGCTGTAGTGCTGTGAAATAAACCCTGTGGATCTTTGTTAAAAGTTGAGAAAAAATACAAAAATACTGTACAAATTTTACACTGCTGAGCATCTATATCAGCAACTAATTCTTCAACAACTTAAATTTACATACAGTCTCCCTCTTGTTGTGTTAAAGATACACATAGAGCAGGGTTCTGATTTGTTTTAAGTTTATTCATAGAATAATAGTTTTCTTCAGAGCAGAAAATGGCTATTTAAAGCTTTCTTTTTCCTGTACCAGTTGCAGGGTTATCATAGTAATGCATTTTGTAGCAAACAAAATGGCTTTGCTTTGTTTCAAGAGGTACTTTTATTCAAAAAGAGGGCAAAGTAAGTAGGGTATCAAGCATTTGCTGAGGAGTATCCATGACTACAGCAATTGAATCCCTCTTTAAAAAAAGATTTCCAAATATTATGAATATCACAAATTACAAAACTGTTTGTCTGATTTTAATAAAGAGGTGATTAAGCTTGCTACAATAGCTATAAAATGGACATAAAAGATAGGAAATTACAATCTTGAAATCTTAGGACAAAAGTCTAATAAGCAGAAGAATCTTTGGACAAATACTCAAACTTGGCTGGCATCTCCTTGGGAAAGTGTAGGTGTTGAGTAAGAGTACTTTTTAAACAAATCCACGAGTAAAAAGTGCTCTAGATTACTTCATTAGGGTAGAGAACAACCTCCTCCATGCTCGCTCCTTTATTTTTAGTGGCACTTATGGTCAAGAAAACAGGTGTTTAAAAGAAGTTGTCTATTTAACAGGCTATGTGGTTGCTCCTACCTTTATTTGGACTTTAAGTAGTTTACTGACCTAAAGGCATAGATTCAGTACTCTTAGCAGGGGTGGGCTAACAGACTGCAGAATTCCAAGTTTTAACCTACATTTGTTACAGACCATATTACAATGAAGCCTCTAATTGCATCAGTATGGGCTTTCTGACACTCATGAACAAGACCAGGTTTATAGAGAAATAAAGTAGGTGTCTTTTTCTGCAAAAGCTAGTTTCCAAGAAAGCCCCTTCACAAAGTGAAGGCCTCATCATTTGTCAGCAACAAATGACTATTACCAAAATTGGCAGAACTCTTTAATCTAATTCTTCTGCTATTTTATTGCAAAGCTGGGAAGTTAGACACAGAGGCATCAAAAATTTCCCAAGAAAACAGGCTAAAGCTGCTGCTGTAGTATACAATTGCATCATACAGTTTAGAAGCATATATTCAGGTGGTTTTGAAAGGATTATTCTGGAGGCTGGAGCACGGTGAACTGAATCAGAAACCTCCAAAGTTTACAGCATATATGGCTGTAACCTGAACAACAGAAAGAGGCAAAGCTGTGTGCTGAGGACATATTCTTTGCAGAACCTCATAGATCAGACTTATAAACTACACATTCATACCATGAATAGCACAAGGGCAGGTATTTGTGGCAACCAATTGTATTTTCAGTTCTCGTGAAGGGACAGGCAGAACATTCATAAATTAGAAGTTTCTTCTGTTTTCTTATTAATAATCCTTCTCAGTCTGTGCACCATTTCCCACATAATTTCAAGTTTCCTTTTTCCTATGTGCCTCCTAAAATTATAGTCCAAATGAAACTTCATTTCACTATCTCTTTTGTATCTCTTGTTTGCAAGCACTTATACTTTTTAATGGATCATTGTGTAAGCTGAAAGCATTCTTCCTTCATCTAGTTCTTCATAGAATGTCTGCCAGTGGACTCGTTTAGTTTCTCTAGAAAGCATGAATCCATTGACCAACAAACGAAAAACTTACTTAAAAGCTTTAAGAGTTTACTAATTCACGTTTTCCTATGAGGCAAGATATTCTGCTGTTTTTAATAAGTGCAGTTATAGCCACAGGAAAAACATATCTATATTATTGTTGTGTCATTCTTTAAATTTCTGTGGTAGGACTTTTTATTCATTTTGAATATATTTAAACTAAAGAAATCAAGTTTTTTTAAAGCATTTTTGTAGACATCAGCATGTAGATTTAAGGCCAGAAGAGATCATTAAATCTGTTACACAAGCAAAAAAATAGCAAGAAGCCACTCTTGTTTGGTGCTCAGTAACACTTGTTTTGCAAGAGATACATTTATTTTCTTATTTTCATTATAAACCTAATTTCCTCAAGCACATATGCAGAAGTAGCTATAAATAAATAGATAGATAGATAGATAGATAGATAGATAGATAGATAGATAGATAGATAGATAGATAGATAGAATTCCCTGGCACATCAACCATCAGTTCAACAAACTGGTTTTCTTTCATGGAGTGGGCAAGTAGACTCCAAAGACTTAGCCTCTCCGTGGAAAAGGCAAAAATTCCCGAATCCTGACAGTACAAACATAACCATTACCAGCTTACATATCTCATTAGATTTTAATGTTTAATGTAAAGCTGAAAAGGCAAGCAATGTCAGGACATGTCTGCAGGAGAAGTGTTTACAAGTACACCAGTATTAACTTGTCAGTGAAACTAAACCAATATGTAATGGCTTTGTGTAGGCATTGCTATTCTTGAAAGAGAGTGACTTTTGTATGTCATTAAACCTTTTCAAAACAGACAAAACTGGAAAATTAGTATTTTGAAAAGATAACATTGGAGTCAAACAATATATGCAATAATTTTTCTCCCAAATCAACTTCCTAGTCCTAGGGTGACAAGCATGTTCATTAGTGAAGTATCAAATAATACTACATTAAAAGCATACTTGAGTTTTTAATAAGATTTCTTGACACATAACCAGCTAAAAAGATGTACAGTGTGAATTTAGCTGACCCTGTGCCATGAAGCAGAAATGTAAATGCTGCAGTTAAACATAAGAAGAGGAATAAAAGTAGCAATATCCCATAGAGGACACTTAAAAGTGCCTTTTTTTTTTTTTTCTTCTGACAAATGGATTAAAAATTAATTGAATGCAAAATGTACTTAAGGTCACAGAATAACATTTCAGATTTGTATCGAGATGTTTAGAAAGAACATTTTAAAACATATTTTTTAAAGACTTTCCCGGATAGCTTCCCTCCATTCCAGGAGGGTTACTGACATCAAGCCACAGTATTTAATGTACTTGCTTCAGCCAGCCAACCTCTTGATAAAACCATTTATCTCCAGAAAGTCATGGGTGAATGGAGCAATAACTTCAAAAAATGCCTGAGTTGTTGGCAAAATCAGACTCAGCTGTTCAAGACCTCAAAGCATCCTGTGTATTTAAAGCTTTTTGAAGCCTGTCTTAGCTAACTGTCATTCACCTAACATTGTTACCTAGCTAACAATTAGGAATTTAAATCTGAACCAGAGGCATTGTGACAACAGACAACCTATTCAATGAGAAGTGTTTTATAAAATTTTGATTTGGCAGTTTGTAGTCACCTATGAAATGGTCCTCTTTTTTTATGTTTCAGGAGTAAGTTCTTCCTAAAACAAGGAGACTATATAGGAGAAGCTCAATGGTGGGAGAAAGAGAGGTACTTTCAATTAGAATGGGTAAGAAAAGAAAAACACCTTGCTTTTAAAATTGCCTAGTATTTGGCTTTCCATTTTTACAGTCTCTTGATCAGAGTTTTATAAAGCAGATATTCAAGTAGTGCAATGTTATTTAATTGCACATGTATAAAAGAAATTTAAAACAGGCAGTAGGAAATTTCTTTTGAATTACCTTTATTTATTGAAATTTCATGCCCAGAGTTATAACAATATAAGTGTTTTCTACTCCTGTGTTCATTAGCAATTTCTTTACAGGATGGTAAAGAAACTCAAAATAGGACATTTAACACTGAGGGATAAGAGAAGCAGACAATAAGCTATTTGTACAAGACATAAAATTTTCTTGAGACATGGTGAAAAACTGATGAGTGACATTGTGTGGAAATCAAAGACAACCATCACTTCCAGCAGCAAGTTCAAAATGCATATATTTGACCTTACTTTCCCTAGAATAATCTATAGTATTATTCATATATATTGTTATGCACATCTCTATAAATAAAAGAAAATGAACAGTAAGAACACAGCACATTTCAATGCAAAATTTCAGGAGCTTCCTGAGAGAGAGGAAGAACAGTATGAGAAAGCTGTTGGCCTCTACCATAAGACGGTGCTTGAATGATACAGTAAAAAGTGTATTTTGAGAACTCTCTGCAACTGAGGAAAAGGATTTACAGTGGGGATCTGTGATTCCTATTCTTAGTCTGCCACCCTTCACTATGCTACCATAAAAGAATGTTACCATCTCTATCTATTCTTCTTTTTTTTTTTTGTATTGATTTAATAACCATACTGTTTATTCTCAAAGGAACTTTGTGATGTTTATTTGCTTCATATTTGTAAATAGGAGTTGAATATACACTTTTTAGAATAGAGCTGTAAAAAATAAAAAAAATCTGGTTTCAAAGTCAACAACCCATATATTGACTGACTATACAGGAAAATCTTTCATTTATTTATAATTGAGAAACTTAACTTTCTTTATCTAGCAACCCCAACATTAAATCTTACTAAAAGATAGCACAAAGTAGTGGGTTAATCCACGGTCATTCAGATTTTTAAAATTGTGCATTTAGGCAAATAAGATATGGGCTTAATATGGGACTACTAATTCCCTGGGATACAAAACTGTTCTAGGAATATACTGGAGCTTAAAAGGTAGAGAAAATGTGGAGACAATGGAGGTTTTTGTTAATCATTAAGAAAGAAGGCCCCTGACAGCTGATCTTAATGCAATGGGAAAGGTTAAATGATTAAAAATTCTGCTGGAAATTTCATCAGACCTTCTGATAGCAGGCTAGTAAATTTAAACTGTGTGGTACCAACTACCACAGCAATCCTTTAGGACCTATCAAGAGCAGCAAAGACTTTTCTAATGCTTTATTTCTAACAGTTCATTGTCCCTGAGGCCACATCAACTTTTCTCAGCATCGATGACACAGATGAGATTGTTAGTTCTAGACCTCCTGCCTAGAGAAGATAATAGTTGCAGGGTTCACTATACCAATATAACATATGCGCCTCATCAGCACAGATCAAGTGAGCTGACTATATGCTACCCTACTCTTTTTCTAGCTACCTCTTTTGTCGTAAGTGAACTGGAAGTGGGAGTAAAGAAGAAAAAAAATCACTACTAAAGGCACACATTTTAGATGTCTATGAAAAATTCAATTGCATCTTGTTAGCACAGTGTAAAATATTTGTTCTTGTGGCATGGTGACAGGATTTGAATGGCTCTGCAATTTGCTCTGTAGCACTTTCCATAATAAGCAAATGAAACAAACATTGTCCAGGTATTTGTTGTATCTCGGAAAATCAAGTGAAAAACTGAAGTCATACTTTCCTCAACTAAAACAAAAGAGCCAGAGAGTGCAAATATAATCTCATTAAATAAGACAGCAAATCTAAGTGGCACACAAGGCTATTAAACAAACTAGATTGGTCCGTAATAATAAGAAACATATTTTACATCTGTTGAACAGTTCAGAGCTTTTAACAAGTAATAGGCATACTACGCTGGAAAATAGTTGCTATTCTCCATCAGTATATCATAGTCAATGGCTGTGCTGTCTCAAAAGAAGCACTTATCTCATACACTTTATTGCTTGATAGCTTGCTGATTGCTTTTACAAAGCAATAAATTGATGGCCTGATTCAGCAGTGACATTAGGTTATGTTCATTTTCTGTGATTGATGCTTTGAATTAGAACTCACTCTTACATTTTCTTCTGTTTGGAAATATGAAATTCCAAACAGGCAAACCTGATGTCACAAATAAAATGACACAATGGATGTCAGATGAGTGAGATTTATACATTTAAATATCTAACTAGCTCTCCTCTTTATTAAAGTTTTCATAATTTATTTTTGAAGGGATTGTCTTTCAGTTAAAAGAACCCAGCCAAATAAGGAGAGAGGAAAAAGATTAAAAGATGAGAGTAGAATTTCCACGTTATAAATTGCTGCAGTAATAGAAATGCATGTAAAGGTGAACAACAAGAACATATCAATTATTTAGCTCTCAATTAAATAAATTGAATTATTTAAACATTTTCCTGCAAGTTTTAAGGTGAAAAGGAATTTCATTATTTTTCACTGGCTAAAAAAATCATCTATCAACCATAATAGCCTTTTTATTATACATAATTTTGAAATTATTCTTAAAGTAGTAAGACAAAATAAAAAAAGCTGAAAGAAGGAAGGGTGACTGCTAACTGTCTTTCATCATTTTTTCATGATAAATAGATTCAATAGGAAGCAGTGTGTTAAACTAATCTTAAAGATGGCACTAAAATTCTCCGAGAAGCTAAGAAGCTGTATGACTATCCTGCCTCCTAGGGCTTGTCAGCTTAAAAAATGCAAACAAAAACCCCACAAACAAAAAAACCAAATAAATAAAAAACCAAAACCCAAACAAAACCCCCAACCTACTGACCATCAGAGCCGTTTGGAAGCAGTTTTCCACTCTAGAAGCTAAACTTCAGAAAAAGAGCTGTCACGTGGGGAGCAACTCCCGAATATCCGTGTTTTTACATATGCATCACCCAACACACTTTGTGTCAGATACAGCTCCTTGACACCATGCATAAAGTACATCCCTGACTGCAGTGCTGAAACAGGAGCTGAAACAGGAGAAAGATGAAAACTCTACTTTGTCAAATCCAATGGTATTTTTATATGTGCATCAAGTCTGCTGGATAAATATATATAAATTAACAGCTTTAGCCCCATTGGGTTCCTTGAATCTGATTGTGGCTTGAGCAAGGTTGTAACACCTCCGCTTCCACATCTGTAAATTGAGGATGATATTATTTATTAACCTTCCTGATGCTGACGCTGTGCACATTCATTTGCTGCCTTTTATACTGGCCTTTTAAATTATACAGGCAACATTTAAGTGATAAATATTTCTAGCAAAAGGCAAAGCATGATGGACATCTGCATCTGATGTTCTTATCACTGAAAGGGCTATGAAATACAGTAGCTTTCATTTTTGGGCACAACATAATTCTTAGGCCATTCTTTTCAATAGGCTTCATGCCAAAAATGCACCGGGTAAGAACTACAAATGAGCTGTACTTTCCTGCAAAACCACATCTATTTTTTATCTTTTTTTTTTATTTTTTATTGCCCCCTACCCTTCCTGTTTGTAAATCCTAATATGAGTGGAAGAAAACATTACCGTTTTGACTTTGTGACGTTTCAGTTACACATCAAAACAACTCATAAGCATATCAACCTGTTCTGGTACAGCTCAACTTCTCATTAATGTTGTTATGCTCTATTCTGTAGGGGTTCCAAAATACATATATGTTTTCAGATTATTACCAGTGTGCTTTACCCCACCACAGAAAAGCAGCATCACAAAGTTCCCTCTAATTATACTATTTTTTGGTGTTGTTTTTTAATTTCTTTCCATCAAAACTTTGAAAATATTTATACAAAGACTTCGAATACCCACTTTCATGACTTTTTACTATCCCTCTCCTGAGGAAAAAAAATAATACCCTACGCATTCTCATAAAGTCTATTAGGTCTCTTTTTACATAACCACACCAAAACACAGCGGAAGAGGCCCATGTTAGGTCCAGATTTATCATCGCTCTCAGGGTGCAGCCACCCTGCAGGACAAGGAGCTGCGCTGCACCCCGCAGCCCCCGTGCCCCAAACACCCAGCGCAAACATCTGCTGCAGCTCCACAGCACGTGAGTGTCTCCTCAGTAGCAACCAGGACACAAGCGCAGAGCGGGTGTTCCCTCCTTGTACTGACATTAAAGTTCTTTTATAGAGCTGGGGCCTATTGCTCCTTCCTTCCTTCCTTCCTTCCTTCCTTCCTTCCTTCCTTCCTTCCTTCCTTCCTTCCTTCCTCATTTCTTTCCACTGCCCTGGCACCGTCTTTAACCTTGCTGCGTTTCACCTCACACACGTGTGTGCAAAGTCTCCGGAGCAATGGATCATGTTTCAGACGCCTTTTATATCAGCTTAAGTGCACAATTTCACATTAGGCAAATGCTACTCTTCAGCATCAGCATTAGGAAATCCATACTGATGCCCGTCCCAGAGAGCCCTAGGGCAATTAGCAGACAGACTCGGAGCTTAAATCTAGAAGTGGTTTGCGTGTTTTCAGCTTTCCATGTTGGTTGATTTTTGCAACTAGTAAACATGCTTTTTCTCTAACAAATTTTATTATTTAATTGTTAATATAATTATTTCCATTAGGTATGCTTCCAGTAGCTTTAACAGCAGGAAGTAACAGAACCTTTGCATTTTAGCAATCTGACTCAACAATCATACAGCCATACAGGAAGAAGCTGCAAAAATCACTACGTGGCTTGGGGCTGCAGAGAAAAAGGCAACAACAGGTTGCAGCATTTTTGATTAATTGCTATAGAAAAAAATAAAACCTGCCTCTAAACTCTGCATGGATCTTAACATATATCAGAACTTACAGGCTAAATTCGGTTTGGGGATTAATTGTGAGATCATCTAATGATCAAAGGCTAATGAATAACATAGACTGTTTCAAATGAAAAATTAAACATTTGGAGTAATCAATTAATCAAAATTAGTTCCTGATATCTAACAGTGGCATTGAGGTTTCCTTACAAGAATCAAATGAACCTTCTAAGACAGAATAAAAAAAGAAAAAAGAAAAAAGGAAATAACAATAATAATAAAGAAAATCCTCAACACAACACCTCACTTGCCCAAGAAAATGAGGAAAGAGTCTGTTGGATTAAAAGGCATATGAATGAGAATATGTTGTAGAAGTGTTCAGTAATTATGATTACATATGCAAATGAATTTTTGTTTATTCATTTTTAATGACTGTGTTAAGCTAAACAAGATGACTATGATGTCTTCATATTCACACAAAATTTAAACAAATACAGTAAAAACATCAAAAAACTTCTTGGAAAGCACTGTTAAGCCTTTTGGGTGACAAAGCAGTGGTAAACAGAACAATGTTTGTAAAACTAGAAGTAGGGGATATTTCCTGATAACTCTTCCAGGAAATGTTGAAGGAAGAAAGACTGGATCATTCACATGACACAAAAAATGCTAAAGAGACCAGGGGAAAAGGTTATTTAATACATGCACATATGCACACACAGACATAAAATTCTGAAGGAGAATAGCTGGTGGAACATACAGTTTTGCTGCTAGTAATCAAAACCTCTTACCTGCACCTTAGAACTGGCTAAATTGACAGGTTTCCTTATTTGACTCTATCTGCTGACTACTGTAACTTTGTGGATCACAGGTAAAGACATATTGACCTGAAATCACTGCAAATGAAGTAGCACTGAATGAGAAAGCTTATAAATGAGAGAAGGACTGAGTCCTGTTCTCAACAGGACACAAAAGGCAAAAGCAGTCTAAGTCTACCATTGAGAATTGGAAAATAAGACCTCCAGTTGACATGCTGCAACAGGAGAAGGAGAATTTAATTACATTTCCATTCTTCTTACCAGCTTGGGCATTGCTAACCAGGAAATTATGATCAACATGTAGTCTGTTAATTCTTGGGTTATAATATTTTCCTGAGCCACAAAGGACAGTAGAGTAATTATTGCCCTAGAGCAACAATACACAATACCAGCATGTCAAATGCTGTTTGACTTTGAATGAGAAGAGCCCAGGCCTGTACTGAAAGCTAGTATATGACTTTGCACATATTTATTTGGTGCATGGAAAACTGTTAATTGTAATTTGACATGAAATACATATACATAAAAATAAAGGTTTGAGAAGTTGTTAAAGGACTTTTTCTTGTTCTACATTTTAGTAACTCATTTAAAACTTATAGCCCTTCTCTTTCTTAAGTATAGCTTAAAAAAAACGTTTGCTTGCTCAGAAATTAAGCCTGTTTCAGCTAGGTAAATTAGAATATTTCACAAATGGTTACATCTTATATGCAGCTGCAAAATGGATATAATTTGATTGAAAAATACTCATGTGTTTTAGTACTTATACTCTTTTTTGGTTAATACTTTTCCCCATGAGTTTAGCAGAAAGAGGGAGGTATAGTACAACATCACAGTGAAATCTAGATAACAAGGTTCTAAAAACCTTTTAAATCTTTTACATGGCAAATTATAAAGACAGTGAACACAGAAATGAAAAATGAATAAATTTAGATTAATGACAGGAAAAACTGCGATGCCTGCCTGGATTTCCTTGTGACTATCCTAAAAATACCCACAAAAAATCCAAATATACAAAAAGACTACACAACCACACACACATGAAGAGAGATGGCCTAGACAAACTTTTGCATTTGTTTTGGGAGGTTGATCAGGATCAAGGAATGCTGTTTTTTACTGAAACTAATTTACATTTAACAAAGGGAAAAATAAGCCAGTTAATTTTCATTGTGAAAACTTTGGTATACCATTATGCATGATTTTCACAAAGCAGGTTTTTTTGGAGGGACATTTGCATTTCTTCCTAAATAAGTTAGATTTTGCAATTTACTTTTTGTAGGTGTTGGCTTATAGCTGACATACCTGTTAACATCCTTAAACCGGGATTTCTTATTTCCCAATGTTTTTCACCAGAATGCACCTTTTCTAGAGACATTAATATAATAGGAAATCCATTCAAAAGAAACTGTATGAAATACCATACTGTTTTTATCAGTTCAATGTAAAACTGATAGCCCTGATCATAAACACGACCTGGCTGCACTGAGGGAAGCAGCCACAAAATGGAAACCTAACAACACTGAACTTTGCAATTTTGTAAACTGTGGATACAAGGGCAAAAAAATTCCCCAGTTGCATACTCATAGGTCCCAAACAAGAAAAGCAATAAGAAGTAGAAAGGTGCACTGTAAAACATACAAAATAGTTTGTTTCAGTCAAATACTAACAGAAGACTAATGATGAGTTCCTTATGTTGGTCTTCTTAGACCCAGATTAAAATCCAAAAGATTTGTAGCTTCATGCACCATTAAAGGAAGTTTTTTACTTTTCCTCTAAACTCTTCTAGTCATTGGGAAGGAAGATGGACTAAACCACAACTGGTTTACTTCTCTTCCCACCCTGCCTGTCCTACCCCCCACCCTAGGGGAAAGGGAGCAGAGAGAAATAAAACAAAGATATCCTTTTTTCGCACACAGTATAAAATCAAAATTAATCAGTGAAAACTACTTAAGATGTGGAAAGTAGCACTTAACCTATAAGCCTCTAAACCCCAGTTGTGTTTAAGACAACAATAGTGATGTACTTTCCTGTTTGTCAGGAAAAATCTGAAATGAAGTAAGTAAACTTCATAATAGAATAAACTTGTCTTTATTTAGCAGTAAAGTTTACAATGTAAAGCAACAATGCATTTGTAAGATCCAAAGCCCTACCTCACACAAAGCTCTTGATGATGGATGTGCCCCTTGTTCCAACTCTATATCCTGTTTTTCAGTAAGTGTAATAGCTCTGACTCCATGGATCTAAATGTTCTCAACTGATTAGATTAGTTAAATGCCAACTCTCACTTTGGGATCTCAAGGCTGCAGTAGTAGCTATTAAGCTATTGATTGGAAAGTTGGGCTAAAATATCAAGGTTCACAAACACTGAAAGTCCCTCCTCTCCCCCCCTTTTTTTCAAACCTTGAGGAATTTAAGGTATGAAGCTTTTCCTATATTTGGAATTCTGACCACTAAAGCAACACACAAAGAGAAATCAATTGAATAAATGTTAGATGGGAGATCTCACCTAATTAAGCAGGACCATATATTTAACCCTGCTGGAAGTGGAGAACCATGCAGAACATGAAAGAAAATTTCTTTCAGATTTCATTATAGAGTTAACTTAATGAATATGTTTTTGAAAGCTGTGGTTTTGGACTTAATTAAACAGGGAAAGGTAAATCGAATAGAGTTTCTGGATTATTTGAATGAAACTGGTTATTTACTGAAACAGACATCAGTATTATTGTTTTGTTTTTAACATTCTAACACTATTTTTAAACTTTATTCTTCTGCAATGTGCCATCAAAAAATTGATCTTTCTAGTAACAAATATAAATTGCCCACACACACACACCACCTGCTTGTTGGGAAAAGTGACAGGTTTTCTTTTCTCTTCAGGTTTTTACACCAACGACAGCATCCGAGCACTTTCCAGAATTAAACATTTTTCTCCTAATTTAATTTCTGATCTAATGTGGATTCTTAAAATTCCTCACACACACTAAGAAGAAACAAAATATGAATTTTAAGATTCTCAGTGGCATTTTTTGTTTTATTTTAATGAGCTATCAGGCTATATGTCCCTCTTAAAGGAAAGGAAGTTGAAACATGCTTCACATTTAGACTTGAACTGAGTGATCCTGATGATTCACTGAAAACAAAACCTCAACACAGTACAACTGATTATGCTACATAGCAAAGGCAAGGATCCCAAGAAGTTTAGAATGTAATGTTTTCTGAAAAACTGTGACCACAGATGACCCTCACAGTCATAATATAGAGAATGTAGTTAAGCTTAAGCTACGTATCTTTGGAAAAAGTTTGTTTATGTCAAACATCTGAAAGTGGGTGGTGATAATATTTCTCTGTAGGACATGTAAAAATGGTTAATGTCAGATATAAACTTTTATACATTATTCTGCCATCGTTTCTTAAGTCTGACCTGGGGAGACATCTAGGGGTGAGAGGTTTATTCTGTACTTGGTGTCCCTGCTGAGATTGCCAGCTGGGGATCCAGCAGCTCTAGACAGCCTGATACCTATTCTTCTCCCCCCCGCCAGGACCCAGAACTGCACACATCTTTCAGTGAGGCTTTTATTAACAAACCATCGTTCTTGGTCTCTAATCAAGAAGTCATTTCTACAAAAGGAAATATTACAGGTTCCATGAAATAACATATAAAACAGTGGTGTCATTATTCTTTATTTGTAATTGCAGTTAATTTGAAAAGTTTGACATTTTCTCATTTTTATGTTTTTCACTTATAGTGGATTTTTGAATGAATTCCCATTTCACATTCCCAGACTCCCAACAGATTGCACACATTGCAACACATTGCACACTCAAAAAATTACTTTTCAGTTATTCAGTCTCTATGTCCAGAATCAGTGGACTAAATACAGCTCAAACTACATAAGTTTTGACATATCTGAGATCATGTTATATTAGCCCATGTCCAACAAGAAATTCAGGTAATAAATTATCTTTAGTTGTTTTATTTTATTCATTCTACATTTAATTTTGAGAGGCTGAGGATGTATCTGAATTGTAAAACCGCATCTTGATACTGGTTTTTTTTGTGATTGGTGAGGTATCCAATTGTTTTTAAAATACACATAAAACACTACCGAGTAGCTTCCCCACGTTGTACTCCTCCAATAGAGAGTAAATGCAGAGCCTGCAGGTCAGCAGGGAAGGTAGAGCAGGGAGTGAGCCCAGGCTCTCTCACATTCTGTCCTTCCCCCGTGTAATCGAGAGGGCTGGAAATGGAGGGCAGGGCAAATCTTTCCTTCAAGCATCCTAAGTAACTCTTGTTTCTGTTTGATTTGGGATCAATAAAATAAAACAGAACGGGGTGCTTACCCCCGTGCCCCCCAGGCAATAACCTCTTGCATCTGACGAAGGGGAGTAAAGGGTCACGAGGATAATCTTCATCATATTAGTGGTCTTTTCTCCCCCAAAGGCCACGCCCCAGGGAGAAGAGAGGAGCTCATTGGCTCCATCTTCTTTTATATTAATAATTCCTAGTTTAGGTCTTTTGAATTCTCTATGGTTGTGATTTATAAATAACATTTTTAAGGTGAAATAAGTCTGATCAGTAAGGCAGAATATATGTGAGAAGAATTTATCTTCCTACAGGGATCTAAACCCCATCTGATATTTATTTTAATTCTCCCACCCATTAAATGCAAAATGAAATAACATGAGTATTCAGCTGTTGGTAGGGATCCTCTGTTCACTGGAATTCACAGGCTGTTTGGTTGGAAAACTGTCAGTGACTGAGTTCCCATAACAAAGGGAAACCGAGGATTTTGATAGTGAATCATGTGCCTAATGCATAAACCAAAGTCCTCTTTTCATATCCTGTGTTCTCTTTACAGCAAGGAGAGAGTGGGAGCATTAAATAGTTGTATAGATTGATAAAAGTCAACTCTGATCACAGGTCAAGGACCTGTTGCTCCTTAGGCTGATACACGGAATGAAGCAATCACAACATTTTGTTGCACACTGAATTAAAACTTTGAAAATCCAGGGAGGGAGGTTTAATAAGACAGAAAACGTACTATGTTTATGGCACACCACCATTTTAAACCTTCTGCTCTTCTGCGTTCAGATTTAAGTTGCTTAGGAATAGCTTTAAATACAGCAAAATCTGGCAGTTGCTAGGACAACTATCATTCCTCTCTCTGCTTTGCCCATATCATGGTGTTAAAAGAGAAAAAAAAAAAAAAAAAAAAAAGGCTCCCACTGCTACCCATACAGTGTGGGTAAGGAGAGGCAGGGAAGTGTAAAGCAGCAACCTCTTCCTTCTCCTGAGATAAAACCTGCTCTGCAGGGTCCTGCCAAAAGTTTCAGATCTTAGTCCAGTCCCCTTTCCCTACCTTTCTCACTCCTTTCTGTGACAGGAATGAACCAGCCCCAGCCCTCATTCTTGGGACAAAAAAAATTTAATTCTCTCTGTGCTTCTGAGATGCCTTGGGTCAGGTCCACTGAACTGTCCCTGCTTCAAGAAAAGACAAACAAACAGCCCCCCACCCCACAAACAAAAAAACCCTATTCCCATACCAATGAAGGCACATAAATGAAAGACCACTTTTCTTCTGTATTCCTCCAGTTCAATTTTATCTCCTTCTGCAGACTGCCCACAGTGTTCAGGAGCCCGTTATGCCCGATAAACAATCGACGTCAAGGCAGCTCTTTCCTCAAGATTTAATAACCAATGTACTCATTGGGTAGACTAAAGTAAAGATCTGTAACAGGCTCTACCAGCGTGGGTGAATCTACAAGATCCCCAACCATTTTGCCATTGAAGTTACACAACCTCACCAAGGTTGTGTAATGATTTCACCAGCAAAGGTATTCCTCTAAAAGGATAGACTGTATCAATACTGGCCTTTTTGAAATTTCAGATTTCTTGGGGATTAAAGAAATAGAAAACAACAGACATACTTATGGCTGAAATAGCTAGTCTAGCAATAAGACCCAAGTGGACTTTCTCTCCTGAAATAACTTCATCGTATATGACATAAAATATTGACTCTTATTCTACTTATTGTTTCCAGCCTCATGTGCCACTATAGGCAGCTCACTTGGTCTTTTAATACCTCCTTTCTTCCATCCTCACCTTTAAACTCTGCATACACTAATGGTTTTGATTCTTTTACATGGTGCCAAAAGTCTCAACTACTATCTCCATGCATGGAAGATATGATATGAGTACATTCTTGTGAAGTCATGCAGGCTACAAAGCTAACCTCTCAAATGTCAAGAAAAACCTGCTACCAATACAGTTGTCCAATGCCTTTAGTTTATGATCTTATAAACACATTTTTGTACAATATATGACCACACAATAGTTTTTCCAGAAAAGCCAACCTCTACCAAAACACAGGATGATTAGCTCATAAAAGTATTTTTCTCTTAATTGAATAAAAAAAAGTCTGTAATGTTTGCAGAATGAATACTTAACAAATATGTTCTACATGCACTAGATTTGCACTGCCTAATGTGATACATCCACTTCAGGCCATGTCTAGCTCCAGCAGTTTCTCCGTGCACCTGCATCCAATCCTGCTTACAGGAAGCTTGGTGCTGCTAGTGTTGGGTGATACAAGAGTCAAGATGAAGTAATAAACACCATGAAAGCTTCTCTGACAGCTGGGGTAAACCTTCTGGACTGCAGGAGAGGGAACCTACTGACAGAGATGTAAAGTCTCCCTAAAACAGTGGGGTACAAGAACATAACCAACTGCATGACACAGAAAAAAAAAGGAAAGTAATTGGAAATTGTTACATTGAGATCAGGACTTGAGGAAAGATTTCACTCTAGAAGAATACAAGAAGTAGGTGTTGGGGAATTTTTTTTTTTTGTCAGACCTTTTAATGTCTCACCCAGCAAATCTGACTTCTCTCTATTTCAAGAGTTTCCTTATTCCTTGTGCTGTAATAAGACAGAGCTTTAGTAATTGGAAAGCCATTAGTGGTTTTTGGCACTCTCACTTTAAGGAAAAGTTGCAGACGATTCTACTTCAAGGATCTGGCCAAACTGAGGTCTTGTCACCATTCATTAGTAAAAAAGTCAATGTCTCAGTGTGTGACGGCTGTGCTGAAAGTGCTGCTCAGAAATGAGGAGCATTATCTCTCTGTGTTACTTGTACAGCTTGTATATTACTACCTGAGAAGTTCACCATCTTTAACATACTATCTACAACTTCCTGAAGAGAGGTAGAGAATCACTATGATCTACTTCCTATTTCTACAACTAGGAAAATCCAAATCATGCACAGTCTGTAGTACATAAACCAGCTGATTCTACCACATATCAGGTTGCTTCTGTAAAGCCTGGATTTTCTTTTAAGTAGAGGTCAATAAATATTGCGAGGAATTTAGCTTTCCTGTTTTATGTCAACTAATCAGGACAAGGGGAAGGGGAGGAAAGTTATTAGTGATCCCCAAATCAACACATGGCTGGAGAGTGGAGGCATGCCTCCTAAAATTATTTCTGGCATATATACTAACATAGGTGATATAACTACACATTGGCAATAAGTACCACTGTGTTTTCCTTCCTTGCTAAAAATGTAACCCTCTGCCTACTCAAGTGTGTATCATCTTCCTATTACATAGCTCATTTCTATGTCTGCAGTTTGTTAGCAGGTTTGTTAGATTTCTGTTGAATATCCTTGATTAGAAACAGTTGTTTTGTAGTTCACCCTTCAAAAAGAATTGTAAAGTTATGGACAAGCACTATGGACAATCACCTATTAAGAAAGTCCAAGACATTTTTTTTGTTTTTAATGTAAATCCAATATTAAAGGTTTCCTTGGACAGTGATATTCCACTAGCATTATTAATTGTGCTTTCAGACTAAACACCTATTGTCAGACATTACAAGGGCTGAACAAGTTTTGCCACAGAGGTAGTCTGACTTTTCAGTAAATTAAAAAGTAATTTACATGATTCAAAATTCTGAGCATGCCTAGGCAGAAGACAAAATAGAAAATTTTTAACTGTGTTGCTCTCTCCCCACATCCTTCTCATAACTTGAGAGTATGACATCAGTCTTGAGTTCAGTTATAGTCAGAATATGCACAGATTTAGAGTCTTCAGGTGGTTTATATCAGTTAATATTTAGATACCCATACAGTTTATTAGGTCACACTGCAACAAAGGACATAGAATAATAACTTTGAATGAAACTAGGACCTATTATGTGAGGGCTTAAATCACATTATTATTTAATAATGTTTCATGTTTGAAATTTCATTCAGGACTTTGTATTTTTTTTTTTTATTTCACAGAAAAAGTTATGCAAGCTCCCAAAACAAGACAGAAGATGCTATGAGAGTTGGGTTCCAGTCACGGGTTGCCAACAGTGAAAGTCACTACAAAGATTAATGAAAACAAGACATGTTATCCTAGAAGATGTTGTAGTCATTCAAATTCTCTTTAGAGAGGGAAGATCTCAATATGGCTCCATGGTAATTGCAGGCAAATGTCTACTTGGCGTATTTAACTGCATTTAAACATCATCAGGGAAAAAAACCCACAGCCTTGTATTAGGCTTTGGCAGAACACTTCAGGAATTTAATTTTACAGTGAGGTGGCAGAGATTGCTTGGGTTTTGAGGGTTTCCTCAAATTTTTAGAATTTGTGCTTAACAGCTTTTACTTAGGCAGGGGCATCAGTTGACTTGATTTGGTTGTCAGATGCATGCTTTATTAACAACTTCAAATGGTAGGGGAGCTCCAGTTAATCCTTTAAGAGCAGGAAGGGTAGCCCAATTGAGACATATACTAAAGCAATGTACTTCTGTTACCAAGAAATTCTTGTGGCCATCAAAGAGGCCAACTTAAAAAATAGAATGGCAATGTCATCCTTCAGCATTAAACAGGCTTTGTGGAGATGTCAATCTGTGAGCCTCACCAATAGTTCATAAGCAAAATGTATATATCCACAGACGGAAGTCTGCAATTTCACAAAGATTTCAAGGTAAGGTTGAGCTCACTAATTTTTATGTCTTGGATTTCTTTTTGAAAGTGCCCCTTTGAAAGGAAGTTTGTCTATATCATATGTTCACATACAGTAAAAGAAGCAGCAGCTTTTATTTTCAAATTTAATTCAGTAAAAACCTCAATTATTCTTTTTAATTGTCTGAACATGACACAATTTCTGGTTTGGCTGCACCACAGACAGTAGGAGCCCTAGCAGCAGGTTCAGTTTCTGCTGGCCTTTGAGGACTGGCTTCTGATGCTATTGCATGTGATGACTGACAGGTATTATATCAGGCTGTCCCAAAGTCTAATGACAAGGAATAAAAAAAAATCCTGTTGAGCCAACAGTCATGACATATGGCCTTAGCGTTCCTCAGTCTTGGGATCTCTGTTTGGGTGATTTGGACACAACGCTAGGCAAGCCAGAAAATTATAGATTTTAGAGCTTGGACCTTCACTCTGAGAATGGAGACATCAGAAACTACACAAGAAGTGAAATGAAGCAAAATGAAGCAAAAAGATACCTCTCACTGTTCTTTCAGATAAGAGCTTGAAAACGAACAAAGTAACTAATAGAGTGACGTTTGCTCCCACCCTCCTCAGGTATCCAATTGCTAAAATAAAAGCTTAGGTTAGAGTCAAAGATGAAACAGCCTGATCCCACACCTCCTGTGGACTAAGCTGCTCCCCCATTATCCTACAAGTAACTAATCAGCAGTCATGGCTGTCAAAGTATACAACTTTGACTACACTGAAATGTTAAGGCATGTTGAGAAACTTGATATAAAGCAATCATTTTGGGGCATGTAAGTTAACACCTACTGAGATAAATGGTCTTGTTCACATTTCTCAGAGGTTTGATGTCAGTCTGCAGGTATAAGGAGGGATCACTTCACCTGCATTGAGCAAAAGACTGCCTTCTCCCTCACTCCTGAAAAATAAAACTAATTGTAAAGAGAAGATACCAATTGCCTTAGACAATTGTGAGGACATAAGGCAGTTCTAGTTAAATCTTGCCTAGTGGGAATTGCTGACATGATTAAAAAATACTAGCATTATGAAAACAAACAGGCTTAACTTGACCATGAGCTACTGGAACAGTCAAATACAGCAAGACATAAGACACATTTCATCATAGCTTCTACAATATCCCTGTTTAATATCAGCCTTTTGCTTTTAGAATAAGCAGTCATATCTTTACCGTTATTTATGGTGGAAGACTAATTCTGTTGTCAGAATTTTGCCGTATATGCTCTGGATGATCAAATTTAAAATGCTTCATGAGCATACTCATTAATAAATTAGAGTAGCTTAAGAGATGGATAGTAGAAAAAGTTTGCAAGAAGGAGAGGAATAAAAATAGGTTTTCCAGTGCCTCATCCACTGATTTTCAGGTATTTGATGAAAGCCAAAAACTTACTGTCTGATTTTCATCCATACTTTTAGACGATTTCATCTGCTATATTGACTACATCTGCTGAAATCACAGAGATATAGACAGCCACACATTTTGGAAATTACAAGAGGATTAATGTGGTAATTTTGTTATTTATAATTATGTGACATAGTGAACTATTGTAAATAATGCACAACTATTGAATATAGTAGAAAAATATCTTCAACATTGGAATCAACTGAAATAAGCTCAACAAGGCTGTTCATAGCAAATGTGTGACAGATACATTATTTACAGCTGTCATTGACTCAATGGATGCTAATGATGTCTTTTTAGTGTGCCAGCCTTTCTAAACAACTTTATGAGCAAGAGAATGCTTCTTCGAACATTTTATGTATATATACATATATACATACATATATATATTTAATAAATATTTAATAAATATATATTTTTAAAAACCACATAAACTAGAGTTAAAGCACCCTGGGGCTCCAGTCATTAGATATTACTTTACTTCCCAGCTAGACAGCTAAGGTAGCCCTGGATTATTTCCTAATGAATAGAGCTCTTTTTAAGAAATACTGTTGCAATCTAAAGCAGCATAAACTAAAGCTCTTTTTTTCCACTTTGGAGAATAACAGACCCTAAACCATGGCCTCTGCCAGGTAATTTAGCACAGTACCAGTTGCATTATTATTTCCATTCTATTTATCTAAATCATCTATGCACTGAAATAATTCATGGCGCCATTGTACCAGTTCTTGCTAAACAATAATTACTGAAACTGACACAAAATCATTGATTTGTAGGTGGGCCTAGTCTTTAAATGGTTCTTGTTAATGGAAAAGACTCTTGATTCATGAGTGTAGTTTAATGCAAAACAATTTTATGCCATGGTAAATTACCATCAAAACATAAAAAAGAAATGAATCCACGTTGTGTCCAAAATTAATCAAAACTATCTTGAAAGCTTCTTGATTTGCAATCTAAAATACAAATTGACAGAAATAAAAACCTAATATATAACACAAAGCTACGGCATCTGAATATTTGGAAGGTAAGTACTGATAGGATGTATTTTATGGGGAATTAAAGCTGCAGATGAAAACTAAGGGTATTTAAATATTTTATAAGTGCTCTTGAGTGGTGAATGTTCCCCTCCACAGACACCAAATTTAGCCTTGATTTCTTCTCAGTAATTGTACCAGTACTTGAAAAACAGTTTGCAGATACCAGAAATGCCCATCGGCTTACACCACTAGTGGCCACAATGCATTTGCCTTCTGCAGAACTGGGAATCTTCACTTCAGTGTGCAGTTGTTTCTCTGTTTCTTTTCACAGCAGACATTTCAATCGCATCTGGAAGGACCATTCTTTGAAGTAATATACAGTATCATTACCTCTCATCTCATACTTAGACAATGAGACAACTTAATGAAGCATGTGGAAATACTGACATGTAAAATGCTAAAATATCTGCCCAAATTTTCACAGAATTTATTCTGTAAAGGAAATCAGTATTACACCATAATATTCCTGATACAAGGTTTGTTTTTTTTTCTTGTTTCACTGTGTCCTGGTTCTGGCTGGGACAGGGTTAACTTCCCTCCCCATAGCTTGGGGGTGTGCTGTGCTGTGTTTGGTTTGGTATGAAAGGAGCGTTAATGGCCCATTGGGCTTTGGCTGTTGCTGGGCAGCGAGCAGGGCCGGGCTGGTGGGCCCAGCTGGCCAATGGGGTATTCTATACCATGTGACATCATGCTCAGTATAAAAACCAGGTGTGTAGGGGGGGGCTCGGCCCCCGGTTCGGGACACGCAGTCAGCGTTTGGTGAGCAGTTGCACTGTGCATCGTCTGCTTTTTATATTATGTTATTGTTGTTGTTCCCATTTGCTATTATTGCTGTTCTACTTCTGTTTCATTTCCATTATTAAACTGTTCTTATCTCAACCCGGGAGCTTTCCTACTTGTACCCTTTCCAGATTTTCTCCCTCATTCCACCGGGGCGGGGGGGAAAGAGTGGCTGCGTGGCATTTATTTTCTGCTGGCTGGGGTTAAACCACGACACACTGTCATATCATTTTATGGATTGTCTGAGAACTAATTTCCAGAAAGCTTCCCTATACCCAGAGATTCTCAGAGTTAGGTTCACCATTGTGCACACCTCCAGAGCCAGTGAAATATGGTAAGAAACCCTCAAGCTATGTCTAAACGTAGGGATCAGCAGCTGGGACACCAGATCCAGTCGAGGTCTGGATGTCCTTTCCACACCTCCTGAACACCTTGGTTTCCAAAGAAGGAGCAGGGCAAGAGCTGAGAAGTATTTCAGCAAACTCCTAGCCTGGCTAACCAAGTAGATCCTGGCTCCTGAGGGTGCTGTGGTGCCTAACTGAGGGCAGCACTGGGGCAGGGAGAGCCCCATATGAAGCCAGGGCTCTACCACCCAAACCAGGCTGGGGAACACAGGAACCCCCAGCTGCAGCAGGATTTCTGACAGCTTGCAGGCTTTCCAACTCCAGTGACTGGAGGCAAGGCAACTCAAGGAGCTTCCCCACGTTGGGGCAGTTGGCTGATCCCTTTGACTTTGGGAAAATCCAACAGGACAGTTTTCCAGAACATTTTGCTAATACAAATTTTCTTTTGATGCAAGATTTTTATTTCTTTTTTTAATAAATAAATCTATATTCCATTCTAAACTAGAACAACAATTATTTTTCAGATATCGATATTTTCTTTGGAACAGAAAGTAAGTTTCGTTCAGTTCTACTCACAGGTGAAACCATGCCAATCAAACTGTAGTTTGCATGTACAAAAATCAGGGTTTGTCCACCTTTGCAAACAATTGTTAATCTCTTATCTACCTTTTTTTCCAGCACAGTCTACTTCTGCAACGGTAATTATTGACTTTTGTGGATCACTGAGATACAACTATGATCAATACAATAGCAAAGACCATAAGAAAATTAATTAATCCTGATATCAGAACAGGATTTACAGGAAATAAAGCACTTGGTCACATTTTGACCTATGATGATAAAATTCTTAAAGCTTCCTACCAAGCGGGTATCAGGCAAATTTTGTGCAATGAACTACTGTCAGAGGGAAAAAGGATTATTATATGACCATAGAGTCAGTCAAAGTACTAATTCAAGCAGAATCCAAAGGACACTTCTATGCATCACTCAAGCCTCTTTCATCACTTAGTTACTGCTTTGCAAACTTAACGTGTTTCTTTTCACATAGCTTAACCATGAGAGAGTGTTCTAGTTGAGGCCCACTCCAATTAGCCTGAGACTTGAAACCCCCATATTAAATATTGGTAATCTTTATTCCCACTGAGAAAAAGTTCAGATCTGGACTTAAACTCAATAGTTGAAATCTGTTTACTTCTATCTCATGTGTATAAACAGAGAAATAGCTTTTGTCTTTTCTTCCCAGGAAAACTTGAGTAGGAAAACCTCATTTAATATGGTACCCAGCTAATATTTACCATGCTAAGGAAGATTTTGTAATGCATTTTGCATTCTGTAAACAGGTACAGACTGAGTGTAATGGAGCTCAAAGTGTCATATGAAGTCAAATCCTGACTGAGGAACTAAGTGTAAAAGAGTAGTCCATTTTAGAATTAATATATTATTGGTCTTGTTCTTGTCTCCAGGAAAGACACACTCAATTTTTCTGTTGATTTATTAACAAAGCAAAAATGGTATCTCTCCATTTAGTGATTAGTCATTTAGTGATGGCTCATGAGCAAATGTAAAAAGTGTCTGTAACCTCGGGGGAGAAGGAAGACCCCTAGGCCATGATCCTAATTGATTTTTACTATAGGCTCTTTCACCTTCTGCTACAAAATTGGCTTTCAAGTAACTACTGGCACATCTAGAAAATCAAACTACTTCACCGAAGAGGAAATTTCACCTTCAGATTCTTCACTTGTGATCATTCATGGTATAAACAATCACATTAGAAGTCATGCATGACATCAAAGGACCCACCACCTTTGAAGAGAGAGCACTAAAGTCATTAAATACTTTTAACAAATCACATATGCAGTACTTTAATTTCAAAGTACTGTGCAAATGCTTCTAACAAATGAGCACAGCTTTATGTGCGTGTGCAGAGTCTGCTGGCTAGCTTAAAGCAAACTTTATACTTGACCTTTACTTCAAAGAAAAGTTAAAGGGCTGCACAGAGGTCCTGCTCCCAGGTACCAGCAGCTATCTTGCAGTGGCTAGTTTCATTCACTGTATAGCCGTTGTTCTTTCAGCGTTAAAACTTGAAACATTACCTTTATGGATCACAAATATGCAAGTTAAAAGAGTGCTTCATCCCAATTAAGCCATCACCTTTTACAGTGTACTTGGAGTAACGTACACCACCCGGCGGGGGTGTAACTGCAGCGGCTGCTGGAGAGTCTGGGTGCTGCCACTGCCACCCCGCCAGCCTGTGCTGCCACAAGCTCTTGGTGGGCAGTGACTACTTTAAAACTAATTTGCATATGCTTATAGATTGAGGATTTGCAGGCTTATATCTATATGTTTATATGTATGAATATTTCTAATATTTCTGTCTGGCTGCTTTAGCTGGCTGTCACTTGATACGCCCTTCAGAAACTGCCAGCTGGGACTACTGGAAGTCCAGGCAATAAAGGTAGGGACAGGTAAAGGGTGGGAAGTATCGTATCTCTGTAAGGACAGATTCTGCTGAAAGTAAAGGTATTACTCCACACCAGCTCTTTGCTGGTTGTCTTTATTATTAGAAATGATGGGATACGGTAAGAAAAACTAAATCCTTAGACAAGATAGATGTATATTTACCACAGAACTGCACGGTATGATTAATAATTAAAAGCTTAATATTTAAAAGATGAAAAAGGTTACTTTTAGAGACCCACACATAATAAGACCAATTGAGCAAAACACTTAGCAGTTTATGCTTATGTTATTCTTTGCTATATTTACTGGTTGGCAATCTAACAAATCTTTCTGATATTGCATAAAAGAAATAAATAAAAAACAGGTAGCTCAATAGTCTCAACACCCCAAAGTCTGCACATTTTGCTCCAACCACTAAGAAATAAAAGAGATTCTTCTATTTCCATCCAATATTTACAACTGTGATCTGTCCTTATACCATACATATGGGCACACACACACACAATTAGTTAAAAGAGAATTTGATACAATATTGATTCTAAAAGTCAATGTATTCCTGTAATCAGTGGTAAAAAAGTGGTATTGGAAACCCCTCATTGTCTCCCTCCATTGTAGAACGCTGCATCAACAGATATTTAGTGAAGGGAGTTAAATCAGCAACAACAGCTTTTCTGAAAAAGCATCTGGGGATGGCAGTTAGCCATGAAAATGCCTGCTTTGCAAGTGAAATGTGGCATTCATGCACAGTGATAGTCAGTGTTCACTTTTCACTCACTTTTCCATTAGAAAAATGATTGCTGTAACTACTCAGTCAGAAGACAGAATCTTAAATATTCAATATGTCTGTCAATCACATACCACCCATATAAGAAATACAGCAAAAAGGTGAACACTTTGCAAACAGACACTTAAGCATACAAATTATTCAGTGGATGCTTAACTATGATGCTTACAGAAACCATTTCACCAAAGATTCATGTACGTAAAAATGGAGGCTAAATTAATCAGACAAAAATTTCACTGTTACAGAACAACACAATTTAAGAGCTCCAGCACCTTGCCAAAGAAAATTCACTTTTCCAAATTCAGTCTGTACCAAAAGACATCTTATGAAAGAAAGACTATAGACTACTGAAGACAATAGGTCAGACTGTTGGATACAATAGGCCAAATTTTTTCTCCAATGACATCTTATCTGAGTTACACTTGAGATTAATTTACTCTGTTGTCTATGTAGGACAGCACTAAAACAAATACAACAACCTTTTAAACCTGAAGTGTCACTTTCGTACCATATTCGCTCCCTAGTGCTGTGGTTTGCTTAAATCAAGAGTGATGGATTAAGTTTTAGTGGTTATTTTAAGCCACAGACACTTGACAAAGAATTTGTTGCACAGGAATAATTTACTTTCTTAATAGCAAACTTTAGAGAACAACAGCAGCTTCGTTTGCATATATCTGGACCTGTGTATATAAGCATTGGTATATCTCCCAAAACAACAAAGAACTTAAAGATCAATAATGTGACAGTACCTTGTTAAGTCTTCCATCTGTTTACAGCAACAGAGTTACACAAAAGGTTAAAACAGAGAATGTTTAAAACACATGGTCAAAGATCAAAAGAAGTTATGGATTCTTTCCTCTTGCATCAGATGGATTCAGAATTTCTCCGCTGATATAAAGCAAGTAACATAGTTCCATTCTTTATTGAATAGTATCTCTCATGATTGTTACTGCCATCTATTACAATCCAACTAAGCTCAAAAACATATATATATGTATATATATTAAACATACATTTATGGTTTTCTTTAACACAAAAGATGTTACTAGATGGATTCCATGGTGGTCATGAACAGGAGGCACTATCAAAAGGTTAAAAACTGCAATGATATTTGCCAAATCAAGGCATAATTGTCTCTCTCCTGTCTGTTCAACTGGAACAGATGCAGTCTGGACCTGTAGAGAAATGTTATTAAGTTTTTTTTTTAAATTAAAAATTTTAGGAATACAAATGTTTTGCATCACACTAAGATCTAGAGGATGTCGCAAGAGAACTTTAAGACTGTTTTATCACAATTTCAAGGGAAAAAAACACTGTTTATTTCTAAGCTATATACTAGTTTTTCCTTGGTCTGGTCAAAATAAAATTAGTGTTGAAAATAAAACCACGTTGCTCTCAGAAGTCTCTCAAAGTGTTACTGACATACTCTATACAAATTAAAGTCTATAATCTAGACAAATTATCAAAGAATGTTTAGACTTTAGTAGAATCTAAAAAGGGGGGTTTTGGAGAGTAGCAAGGGAGTTTTAGCATGTGTTTATGCAAGTAAAGCAAGTAGAGCAAGTGTGCTTATGGTTTAAGGAAACTGCAAGTGAAGCTACTCTTAAGCAAATTTGTTAATAAAAATTACTGTTATGCCATCATTCCTCATTTAGTCCTCTCCCTAATGTTCAGTAGTCATAGTCATCATGTCAAGTTTAATGTGTTGATTACAAGCATTACCATATAAGAAATTAGAGGGTTTTTAATGCTTACTCCAAAATTAAGAAACAAAATCTGTGGCTGTATTAGTAAGGATGTAGTTATTATTATTAAGCCTTTTGGCAGATTTATTTGCTTAAAACAAAACATTGTGAAAGAGCGATGTTAAAGAAAGAGATGAGGAAAAATGTCTCTGAGGAGACCACTGTGAACATGTTCTTCACTGAACACTATGACCAAAGGGGTTCAAAAGGAGTCTACTTCACACAGTGGCTGAGTATCAGCCAGCATTGCTCCATATAAATTTCTTTCCACAAAAAACAGGTTTCAGCTGCATCTTGTGAATGCTTCTTAAAAGTGCACACTTAAATATCTACTTATTCCAATCAAAAATTACAGTTACATTCAATAACAGCATAACAAGTTTTAAATACATGTAAACAACTTAATAAATAATGTTCACTTCAACAGTTTCAAGGTCACAAAGAGCTTCAATTTGACGATGCTGCTGTAAGAGGACTGCAGTGATGCACTCCACAGCACTCTCCATGGGCTAATGTGGTTTGGAAATCATGATTATTGTGCTTCTGAACAGGTGTATTTACACCAAACCCTTTGAGTTTTTCCACACTTTACATTAAAATCTGTGTCCTTCTGCATCCCTCTTCTACATCCCTCCCTGTGTCATGTTTACCTATAAATTTGTAGGTTTTGTTATATCAGCTACAGGCTACAATGGTGCTTGTCAGCCGAGTCGGTACCAAGAACCCCACAAAGCCACTGTGTCTCAGAACAGCCTTTTGTGCTATTAATGGCCTCCATTTTTTGTTCACTGAGACATAATTTTGCTTGGTAATTAAAAGTGTTAATTGCTTGCTTGTAGTCCTCTTTCCAAATAAAGAGATCAGATTAATTACTACTACATCTTTTACATACCTTCTACTTTTTTGTCAGCTCAGCATAACTAATAAGAACATTTTATAGTATAATGTCAGAAAGCTCTATCTGCACAATCTTAATAACAATGCACTGTCTTAATATCCCATTAACAAATTTGTTTTATGACCTGTCAGTCAGCCAGCTTTTAATCCACTGATTATGTGCCAGGTTGATTTGGAATCAATCAGCTTCCTTAAACAAAATACATTGTAGCACAAGGTCAATTGCTCATATAAATCTAAGACTAATGCATCAATATTACTTTTCTCAAGCAGAATAACCACCTAAAAAAACAGTGTCAAGGGACTTTGACAGATTATATTTTTCATAAATCCTCGATGGTTGGTATTCATAACACCAACCTCCTTAGTATCTAATTTAGCATCCAATATTATTTTCTTTTGTATTGCTATGAAAGAATTATAAGTACCTAGATTATGGAGATTATCTTTACGAAATACTGGTTACCACCTTACTGCATATTATTTGAGCCTGCATAATAGAGCACATCTATCTTAAGTATTGAATACTGAACAACCTTTGGAAGTAATTTTAAAGTTTGAAATGTTTCCTCATCATATGATTACATAGTCTTCTTTTTATCCAAATAAAGAGAAAATAATTTTTCAGAAACTTCTGCCTTTTGACATGATTACTAGAGATTTCATATTTTTTATATAATAATGGGCAATACTGGTTTTTAAGGCTCCTTTCATCCCATTAACTTAAGCTAATAAAAACTCACATGCATGCTAAAAATGTTAATAGAAAATTGAAAGCTTACTTTAGATATTCACTCAAAAGCTCAGCTGTATTGACTATTGAAAGTTACTAAATTTCTAACGGTGGTAATCTGACTCAAATCTCATGCACCTACTGCCTTTCCATCAGTAACTCCATAAGTAATTCTAGTAGAAGGAAATATGATTCACTTGTCCTCTGACCCCAAAAAATAATTAAGATGTTAAACAAATAATCCTTCCCTAGATTTTAATCAAAATATATTGTGTTCACATAAGTGCAAAAAAGATTCAGTTACTGAACTTATTAGTCTCTGAGACATTAGAGGTATATTTTTTCTTTCTGCAATTCTTGGAGACCAATCTTAACCAGATATTCACTGTATGGAATTTTTTTTGAACACGCATACAGACATCCAAACACCTCAGTTAACTTGGGTGAAGAAAGACAGGGAAGTGTGCACACATTGTGTTATTTCAATGTTATTTCAGCTTTCAGAACTCAGTGATAGATCACTGAAAAATAGATGTCAAAGCTATTTTTATTTTTCATCCAATTTCTCCAGTCCTGAAATGTGCTTAGATTGCAAGTCTTTTGGGGCATGAATCATATTTTTAATCTTGTGTATGCTCAGTGCTGTTGTACATAGGAGGCACGATTATTAGTAACACCCAATATTCTGAACATTTGAGTAAATTAATTTATCAATAATCACTAGTTTACTCTGCCAGTTTTTTTAAGACGGCAAATATTGATAAGGACTCTTAAAATCATGTTTCAAGTTCAATTCATACTTTTTAAAATATAAAAGAAATTTTCATGGCCTTGATAATAACTATTATTATGCTATTAATACTATATTAATTTCTAAAAACACAAAGATCAGACTTAGCAACCCCTATTTATGGAAATATTGCCAAAAAGTTTTATGAGATAGTATGGAGCACTACACTTGTCTCTTGTGTGAGTCAGATCTACCACAATAAGGCAAGATTTATAGATCCAATCACCAGAATCATCTTTCTTCTATTTTATATTGCAAACATTGTTCCTGTGCTTTTGAAGGAGCACTCACATACAGCATTCTTTGGGGTACTTTTAAAGACTGCTCTGGTATGATTCACTTATTGGCATGAAAACAACAGTTTAATTCCTTTGAATCCTTTAATTCACCATCTAATTCTATAGTCCAAATGGATGCTGTTGCTGAGGAACAACATACCTTAAGCAGCAGAAAGATATTGTAAGATAGAGTTTCCTGGAAATCTTCTTTTATTGAAATAACCTAAGATGTTTATTACAAGCCTTATTTTTAATAGTTAATGGGTTTTGTGGACACTGGGCATAATGCCTGCTATAAAACTAAGTCTAGATTTGCATACACAATAGTAGTATAAAATCTGGACCGGCTAGCCCATAGTGATTTTCTAGGGATAATTTCAGCATTTAACTGCACAGAAAAAATTACACGGTACCAAACAATGCCTCCAAAGTATTCATAAAGCAGGTGTAATGAGGTCCATTTACAGGAAAAATGTCAGTGATTCCTTTTTTCTTTTCTCAGAAAAACAGCTGTGCTTTAGTAGACAAGTGCACTTTCTTAGAAAAAAATTACTTTTAAAAGTTGAACTGGGAAGAACAATGAAAAGAGGAATATTTGGAACAGGAAAAAAAAGGATGGGATGGAAAGTCTTTGATATATGGGATAATAATGCCCCCTAAATCACTGTTCTTTCTAGGTATTGATGCGGGTGAAGTTAATGATGAGAATCCAAGTGACAAGATTAGTAAAAGCAACCATTATGACAAGCTTAAAGGAAAGACATTCACTCTCAGCAAATTTTGCTTCAAATTGTTATTACTCAAGTGAGTATCATGTTAATAACTTAAAGAAACAAATAAAAAAAACCCAACAAGATCTCTGCAACTTTATCCACAAGCTGAAGTAAAGCCACATGATGTCCTTTGCCTAGTCCCGTAATTCATCAGACAACAGAGTAGCTAGGGCTACCTTCTTCCACACTGCAGTGCAGCAAGTAAGTGAATGTATGCACCATAGAGGATTATAAACATTTCAAAGTTTAAAACAAACAAATAAACAGGAAAAAAAACCAAACACAC
>VZTQ01006215.1:1487-17511 GCA_013400755.1 Pelecanoides urinatrix | reverse complement strand
CCCCCAAAAAAAAAAAAAAAAAAAAAAGCCAAAAGATTTTCCATAGTATTCAATACATAATTTTTGCAGTGAAAAATCTCCTCTGGACTGTGTCAAAGATTGAGAAATACCAGATCACTTACAGCAATAAATTTTACCAGCATGGCAAGCCTCAGGATCCAATCTCTCTTCATTTTTCAGATGATATAAATACAGCAAGAATAACAAAGGGTAATAATAAAGTGCAGAACTTGTAGTTTAATATCATAATTTCCTGACTTTTCTCTCAAAATTAAACAATTATTTTCATACATCAACAGTGAAGTGATAAATGTAAGTATCCTGGTTTTGGCTGGGAATTAAATTTCTTCCTAGTGCTGTGTTTTGGATTTAGTATGAGAAGAATGTTGATAGCACATTGATGTTTTCAGTTGTTGCTAAGTACCCTCCTAGTCAAGGACATTCAGCTTAAGAAAAAAAAAACTAAACAAAACAAGCATTGGGAGGGAGCACAGCCAGGACAGCCAGCCCAGCTGACCGACGGGGTATTCCATACCATGTGACATCATGCTCAGTATATGAATGGTAGGCGTAATCCAGCAAGTAGCAATTGTTACTTGGTTATCAGTCAGCGCGGGTGGTGGGCAATTGCATTGTGCATCACTCATTTTGTATATTCTATCGTTATCATTATTATTTTCCCTTTTCTGTTCTATTAAACTGCCTTTATCTCAACCCACGAGTTTTCCTCACTTTTACCCTTCCGATTTGCTCCCCGTCCTACTGGGCGGGAGGGGAGGAGGGAGTGAGCAAGCGGCTACATGGTGTTTGGCTGCCTGCCAGGTTAAACCATGACAGTAAGAAAAGAATGATCTGTAACCTTGTGTAATGCAAATGTATCGGTAAATATCCTTAGAAGACTGTTTCCATAAGTAGTTAGGTTATTTTTATAAAAAACCTGCTATCTAGCCTTTTGCACAGAAAGCACTGCTATTTCAAAGCCATTTGGCATGCTTTTATTATGTAAATTAAATGAGGTTGATAATTGTCAACAACATGTAGTGCCAGATTACAACATCCATATTGCCTTGTATTATATTAAAATACAATGCATTTTCCAGTCTTGTGTATTGCCCCAAGAAGCATGCCAACCATTCATTAAATTACAGACTCCAATCTTTGGGGAGAGACCATAGCTTTATTAAGGACAAGATTTAGTGAAACAGTGTGATTTACATATCAAACATCATCATTATACCACATAATCTAAATCTCTTGCAGGACTACTTGATGTTCCACAATTAAAAGCTTGTTAGTCACATCATTCCCCTCCTGATTTTAATCATAACTCACATGGTGTGGTACAAGCTACCTTAAACATTTTACAAGGCTGGGGAGTACAAAGCTGGGGAGCGGAAGAAGAAGAAGAGAGGTTGACTCTGACTGTGAGGAAACAATGCCTACTGTAAGCAGCATAGCACTGATCATGCTGTGTTGGACAGACAGAAGCCTTATGAAAAAGAAACAGTACACATCTATTCTCTCACCCACACGTCTCTCCTCAACTAAAAAGGCAGGATAATAGCATCTTGTGTTTTCACATGTTTTTGCAGCTACCAACTTAGATGTGCAGGAGGTATGGTGTGCAGATGTTCGTGCTTCTTTCACACACTAGTAACAACTCCCACTCCAAAGTCAGTGTGTTTACCACATCTGGCAAAACCAGAAAAGGTGTACTAGGCAGACACAGAGAAACATAGGCTAGAGAAAGCAGTTTTCCTTATAGCACAGCATGCTTCTGGAATCATCTGGGTTTGTATGGGTTTACTTTACCTTAGACAGTCTTTGTGTACTGCCATATGTGGTCCCTGTTACAGAGAACAATTCTCATCCCAAATCATATCAGAAGTGTGAAAGAATCCCATTAACATCAGCTCTGTATTTCTGCCTCTGGTTTGCTTCAATTAAATCAATTACTTTAGACCTAACCTATAATCAGATGGTAGGATTTGTCCTTTGAAAGACAAGTTATCAAGAGGAAGCGCACACTCCTTAGAGCAGGCTGAGATTGCAGGACATGTCAGATAAGAGGGCAAGCATGAGTCATTTTTTTTTCTTCTCTCCTTATCCCTTCATTTTGAAACTGTATTAAATCCTGCTGGCAATCCCTCTGCAACATTTTCCAAATCCACTCATTCTGCTCTCTTCCCAAAGCAAAGGAGAAACTTTTGACCTTGACCTTGATTTCTAAAAGTCTACTTTTCAGATATAAAACTGATGAACTCTACCTAGTGTGTCACTTTGTCCATGTGGCCAGCCTGAAGACATCATTACATCTCTTTCATATAGTTTAGCAACACCAGACTGGGGAGGTTTTGTTTTCAAAGTTGGGTTACTATATTCTCTACCTTGGAGAAAATCCAGGCCCACCTTCCACTCACAGGGAAACAACTAGATGAACAGGCTTCTGTCAGGGAAAAAAAAAAGTTATATATGTGTGTGTGTGTATATATATATACATATATATATAGCAAATCATTCAGAACAGCTTGTAGCACTTTTCCATAATAAACATATTGTTATCACATTCATTGTCCAGTGTGGGTGGAACATTCAGGAGCAGGTGGTGTGACTTCAGGTAATGCAAAATTGGATTTTGAGTTGTCTCCAATAACCTATTCCTTCCTCTTCATCCTGCCAGGTCCCTCTGCATTGCAGTCAGCCCAAACCATCTTGTAGTGCCAGCAAATGCCCCACTCCCCCACTGCCAGGAGAAAATAAACTCCTTTTCCCTCTCTGCCTCCCCCATTGCTACAGCAATTGCCCACCTTAGTTTTCTTACATCTGCCAGGTTGTGACTTCTCAATGGGATCCCCTGGTAAAGAGTCCCACAGAAGTTCCCAAAATCTTTGACACTGTGTTTTGCTTGTTTTAAACTTAATGCTTCAGAGCAAACTATTGGCTGCCAATAGTTTACTTGCTCTGAGAAGCAGTGTCTGTTACTTATTCCAAATTTGCTGTGACAGTCATGTTTTTAAAGACCTTCACCACCTTTTTGCAGAATAGAGAGTCCTGAGCTTTGTAACCTTTGCTTTTAAGAAAGCCAGTTGCTGTTCTGTTATGAATTGCTCTTGTCCTTACTTTCCTCTATCTGCTATATCCTTTTGAGAAGGGTGACAGAAATGGTACAGTTTCAAGATGCGGAACACCATAGATACACTGGCATAATAATTACATTTTGTTCCCAATTTCTTCTCCTGAAAATATAGCATTAGTTTTGTCTTTTTGACTTGTCAAACTGAGTAAATCTTTTTCAGAGGATTTTCCTGGTCACTTCAAGATCTCTTTCCTGAGAAAAAGAGCCTTTTTAGGGTCCGTATTTATGTGTGAAGAGTTGGTATTATTTCCCCCCCCTTCATGTACACTGCTTTGCATTCCCTTTGGTTGATAAATCAGCAGAGGATTGAGGAGTCTGAGCCTTGTCTGCAAGGCTTTGCAGTCAGTTTTAGTACTCTCCTCTTATTAGTCAACATCACAGAATTTAGCAACTTTGCCCACTTACCTAATTTTCATGACTACGAATCTGTTCAATAGTACAAATTCCTGTATATGTCTTGATATATACTTGTTATATATATCAGACAAACTTATTGGTAAAGAATATGCAGTTCCTTCAGCTTGCATTTAAAGTTGAAAATAGATAAATCCAGATCAGAAATTAGTTGGAATTTAAAATAAAAAGCCAATTAACCAAAATTGTGGGACATTTACCATCAAATAACTTACTAAAGCTACTGTTGGACTCTTCCTATCACTAACAATTTTAAAATTAAGAGTGGAAGGTGATTAATTTGAGAGGAGATTTTTTTAAAGTGCTATATTCTATTTCAGACAAGGATAAATTCTAGAGCCTGCATTATTCCAAAAGTCAGACCATATGTCTTTGGCCTAAAGCCTGTGATTCTATGTCTACAAAGACAGCTTTCGTGACATTTGTCAAGACATTGTTAACTCCTGAGCCGGTAGATAGCCATTGTAAAAATAACTTATTGCAGCATACGATAACAAAACTGCAACTAATAGTGGAAATGCATCACAGATTCTTGCAAGAATAACTCTGAAACCTGTAAAACATTCTGGTGATTCTTTTCCTGCAGAGGTCTACGTTGCTTCAACAAGGAGTAGCAAGCAGGTTGATGCCTATCTGCTCTGTGACTAGGCAGCGTTACTGAAGGGGGGGAAAGACCCTTCCACCAGGCAGAGACAGCAGGCACTTGTGCAGCGGCCAGCCCCTCTTTTCGACCCAGGGTTGAGCCTGCCTATGCCGATGTGACAGAAACACGAAGGCTTGGTGGAGGCAGCTTGTACTCCTGAAGCTCCGGCTGGGCATGGGACAAGTCACAAGCAGGACACAGGACCAAACCTTTACTGCTTTTGAACTGGTCTTTCAGCTTCTATATCATAGCACATTCTCCACCCTTCCTTATATTTGACCAACTGTGTTAGCTGTTATTTTCGTATACTTTCCTTTCATAGCTAACCTTAAATTTTAATAACAAACTTGATTAATACTGGTTTAGCCTGTTGTTCCACAAGCTAATATAAACTTAAATTTCCTTTCCTTTCCTTCTTTTAAAAAGTTGCAAACATAAAATGCTGGATAACTGAAAAGGGATTAGGGAGAGGAATCTCATTGCAAGAAAGACATAAGATCCTCTGTAGCTCAAAAAATTTATAAAATAGCCCAAACAGGAAAAGAATCTGATGTTTCTTATTTTCAGGGCAAAAAAAGGAATTTAGGTATATGATTAAAGGATTTTTTTTTCCTCCTAGGTGGCTTCTAGTTTTGTTTTTTGCTTGTCCCTGAATATGTATATTTCAATAAAATAATTTAACTGTACTTCATACTGGCATTATGATTTATTTGATACTCAGATCTGAACCTTTTAAAAAGCCTAAAATAAAAAGGTAAACAAAATCAGCTAATAAACCAGCAAGAAATATGTGAAAGACACACACACGCACACCCCCACCCCCTAAAAAAATTCCTTTCTAAAAAGAATGTTTTCCTGAGGGCACTATCCTGCTTTCTTATCTGGCAACCTGTCCTTTCTTTTTGCTCATTCACTATCAGGGTCTATATTTATTATCTGCTAATTAACTTAGATTGCAAGCTCCTTAGGGCAAGGACCTCGTCTTGTTACATGCCCGTAATGTGCCATGAACATGTCTAGCACTGAACAAATAATAAGCTCTGCAGACTCAATTTAGTATCCATTTCAGTTTGTGGTGAAGACTCACCATGTTTTCAGCGTGTAAGGTTCATTTCTGTCTCTTAATGGCTGATGGCAGACAAGCATAAATATAAATCCATATTTTTCAGACTTCTGCTGGAGCAAACTTCCTCATTACAGTTCCTGGTGACAGTGACCCTAGGCCAGTCTAGTCAAATCCAAGTCTTGGCAGTTAACATTTTCTTGCTGTCAAAATTCACTGCACAGATTTCATTAGATAGCCCTCTTGGTTCTTTACAGTCACCTGTTACTAACACAATTTTAAGATTGAATAACCAGAAGATCTCCTTCCAGCGATCTCTGATAATCCATAAAGAATCTAGAAAGGACTGTTCAAATCAGAAAATAAAACCTGTCAGTTTTAATCACTCTGTTTTCTAGCAGTCATTTCCTTACTGAGAGAAGAAAAAAAAAAACAAAAATCAGCTCTCCTGACCACTTAGGAAATGCTTCTTTTTTTAAGCAGCAACTTTCCTGCTTCCAGGAAAATTTTTAAAATAAGTAAAATAGCTAGAAAACAGCGTTGACCTATTTACCTTACTTGGAAAACTGCCATTATATGAGACATTTCCGTTGTTCTGATCAACATATTCTCTTATTATTTCTCCAAAACCAGAACATCAAGCATGCCGAGGTACCATGGTATCTTCGAGCAAAACAAATGACTACCATAACCTCTCACTAGAATACCCCGAACCCCTTGACATTTGGGGGTGTGACAGGTCAGTGGCAGGGAGGGAATAAGGACTTCAGTTACTCCAGCTGAAATGGGCTGTGTCACATTGGAGTCAATGTAATGTGGCAGCCCTTTCCAGCTCCTTGCGAAAGAGACTGCACTGACTCAGTTGTCATGATGGTCGGATGCTTTTGCCCACAAGGTCCAGGCTTACATCGGTTACTGCCATAGCCCACAGATGAGGGTGGGAGGATGTGAGGGGATGAAGACTTAGTGAAAACCTCTGTTCCAGTCTGCTCCCAATTCTGCATGCTGAGTGAAATGTTGTAATCTTTCCTCAAAGATATTCACAGAGAATACATTGGGATGTCTGAATATTCAAAGAAATTAACCCGTTTATCACCTTTGCCCCCTCTTTCAAAGCTGAATAAGTAGACTTTCAGAAGACATGAGAAAGAAGTTAGCTCATGGCATGTTGGTGACTGTTGTTACTATTTCCTAGCTACTCTTTTAACCAAGAACAGGGATGTTTGGGCACATACCCCTCCACACACTGACCTGGCGGAAGATGTTACTAAGCAAAGCACAAAAGCTTCAAGCATGTGCTGGAAAATCCTTGCCTGTAAAGAATGCAGGCTTGTTCCTTCACACAGGTGAGCTGTCATTGCAATTTTCCTCTAACAGTTTCCACAAGTGTCATCATTACACAACACCAGGAGGTGAGGCTACTTACCAGTATTTAAGAAATGTCACAAAAAGCTGTAACAGCAACAGAGTAACATGGTGTTAATAGACTCTATAATAGATTTTTTTTTTTTTTGCTATATGCTTATGGATTTTGAAAAGTAGGATTATACCAAAAGCCTCTACTGTACAATCAGTAAAGTGAAAAGCATGCACATGCTACACAGAGTGGCAGGCTTTAATGAAAACACTAGTGTCTGTCATTGCTGAGGAATGGGGAAGTAGGAGATGGTTTTAAACCCACAGATCTCTGGAGGAAAGACTGCTCAATAACTTAGTAAGCTGCAGCAATTTGTTATTTTGGAAACTACTTCATAAAATGACAAGATTAAATTATTCAGTCAATGTTGCCAAGTTAGTTTGTGTCGTGAAGGCAGTGATCATATAAAAGCACTCAATGACCTGTTTATCACATTGCTTGCCACTTGATACATGACAGCTGTTGTCACCAGCACATTTTTTTTTCCTTTTGCTTTAAGAACACTAATTAATACATTACTGTGATGAATCAACAGCAGTCAACATGTAAAAGTGGGTTGAAAAATTTAGTAAACAGACTGGTATGGATTTGGTAATGACACCCTATTGTTTTGCTTAGTCATTATGGGGTAAATACAGAAACAACCATATGGGACTCAGTGAATAATCAGTTGAGTTCAACATCCTTTTTTCTGAAAACATTTAAAGTAGAAAATATTGTTTCCAGATACTCAAGAATCATAACATATCTCTTAGTGCTAAGACAGTAGGCAAAGACTACATGCAGTTGACAGAGACGGAGATGTATCCTGGTAGGCTCCCACCAGCACTGTGGATAATCTTTAGGAAAAGTGATACAACCTATTAACTTGCCAAGCACTGATCATATGGCTTCAACAGAGCTATGGTGAATCCACAGAAGTCCACTAGCTTGTGAAGAAAGGAAAAGCACAGAGCTTCTGCAGAGAAAATCTTCTCACCTACTAACACTATTACAACCCATGACTGAGTTTCTCAATGAAGCTCAACATTAGAAATGTTCAGACCTTGGATTTCCCTCCCTCAGTAATTGGTGATTGAAATATATATATATACACATATATACACACACTGAGTTATTTATTTCTAGGCCTCTTCAGAATACATTAAGGAGTCTGAAAAACAGTCCAAAATTTTCTGCAACTTCTAATTGAAATATACTAACTATAATCTGTTTTCCATGTGGAAAATAATAATGAATTGTCTTTGCTCCTTTCCATCCCTTTTCCTCCCTCCCCTAAAAAAAGGAGAAAAAGAACACCTCTTCTAATATCAGAAAAACCCAAAAGAAGCACACATAAAACTGGGAAATTAAAAGTGAGTTTGTCTGTGGGGATTTTCAGGCACCATGGCAGCTTGAACCCCTGACATTGCAGGACACCTTGGGAAGTTCCTGGATCCTCCCTGGAACTGGAATCATTTTATGGCACTCTAAAGAGACATTGGCACACATCTGTGGGCAAATAAAGACAAGAATAACTAGGCAGACAAAATGGGGAGTTTACAGCTCCAATTACACAACATTTCAAGAAAGCAACATTTGAAAAATAAATTAAACTGACCTGCTCCTGTCTCTTTTACCAATCAGCAAAATCATGTCACATTCCTGTTTTATGCAACTGAAGATGGTTCTGCATCAGTGTCTTTCACTGCTTTGCTATCCCAGCAGTATGGTTTCCACAGAGCATACAGGTAATATCTGCTGTGTGTTCCGATATGAGAATGTGATGCTATTATTACATGTCATACCAGGTCCAAACTAGGCAAGGGTCCCTTCTATTTCAGCCTTCTTCAATAACCAATTACACATTTATCCGTGCAAAAATTTTTGTGAGCAGCCTACCACAGAGTATAAACTGCTTGTACTCAAATAGATCTTCTTAAAATGGAAATGACATATAGGATATATATTTACAATTCCATATAATTTGCTGAAATATTTAGGGAGTTGAAACAGAGTAACCTGCTTTTAAGAAGAAAAATAGTAATCTGCTCTCAAAAGAGATTTTGTTCTAATATTGCAATTACTAGATATGCAAAAACAATTATGAAATAATGAAATGCTCAAGGCAGAAATTAAATTGCTTTCCTAAGATAAAAGTTCTTGGAATATAAAGTTATTATATAATCATATTTTCATACATGAAAGATCAAGCTGTAACTACTAACTTTTCTGATACTTATCCCTTATTTACTATGCTGCATGAAAAAATTATTTAGACCCACACATGCACAGAAACATACATATATATTATCAAACTTTATCATTTTACTGTGCTTGATGACTTACAGACAATATAATAAAATTTTAGCCTGATCTATATTTAGTTCCAAAGCATTGGAAGATCTCAGTCAGAGCAATTTCCCTATGCTTTCCTTTCTCTCCTTCCATAACCAAAAATACCTTTCTGTTAGCCAGGAAGGTGTAGATGTACAACCATCTCTATACTGCTAGAAACCTTGATTTTTTACCCTTTAATAAATATAAGTACAATGGCAAAGTGAAAGATTAAGCCTGGAATGAGAGTGAAGGATTTCTTAGTCCTTACCTTAGAATCAAAGTCTGCATCTTAGCATCTCCAATTCTTTATTATCCACACACTGTTGTAAAATGGAAACTTTATCTCTTTTTGTTGATTTTAGTTTATTGTGCCGTATTTACACTGCATTAACCACATTTGTACTGCACTAACCACAGGCCTTAGAGCTTCTGCTTGTTGTTTACATGGACCGGAATGGAATTTTCACACTCTACAGAACCACTTTTCCTTCAAGCATAATTTAATTTTTCAGGTGGAGATTTCTTTTCTCTGCAGGAATAGAAACTTGCCCCAGTTATGGACAAGATATTGCACAGAAAATTCCCAGTGGTACTGCTCTTCCTCCCTAGTCCTTAACCAGTGCATCTTGCTCACTCATTCAGTATTCAAGTGATCATGAGAGCTGTTTTGGAAAAAATAATAATAATTTTTAAAAATCTTCATTGGATTAGATTTCTTTTTTGCTTTAATCTATAGCAAAGAACATGGTTTCCTCCTAGCATCAGACCAAGTAAACTTCTTGCTTTAACAATGAAAAGACCTTCACTTCTTTTCCTGTGGCTTATTATAGTTGATGATTTTTCTTCTTTTGAACTATGACTTAATCCCATAATGAAATACTGGGGGTGTTTTGTGGCATTTGATGCCTGGGCTAAATAGTCAAATGTGCTTTATGGATCTTTGTGTACTGAACACAGAAGCATAGATGCTTCTGACTGTGGAACCAGCTTCAGGAAGTCAGTGCTACTTTCCAGTCCCACATGTTGACAAAGAGTTTAGTTTCACAGCTGCACATACACAGATATAGTTTTATTCAGGGGAAAAAAAAAAGAAGAAAAAAAAAGAAAAAAAAAAGATATACTAATAGGACTTCATGGGGAACAAAACTGAGTATCAGTTTAAGTTCTTAAAAAGTTTATAAATGTTGATCTTCTTTACTTGAAGTACTTTTATCTGACATGGCACATACAAGAAGTGAAAGTGATTTCACTTGCAAGTGTTTATAGATCAGAACAGGTGATTTATCACAGTAAAGAAACCAAGGAACATCTGAAGTATTCAGACTACCCCTTTAGTCGAACTAGATGAAATATTAAGAGGAGCTTCTCCTCTTCTGAGAGATGGCAATTTGGCATTAAGCAATGATAAAACTGACACAAGCCAAACTTTACTATCTCAGTGCCAAACATTAGTACTCAGAATTTCATAATACAGATGGGTCTAACCAAAATCAAAGCAGCCCAAACATTTGAGACTATTCATATTCAGACTGCTTACCTTGAGTTTTAAGAGTAGTTGAATTTATTCTTAAGAGACCATGACTAGCCACAGAAGATACATTTTCAGCTAATGCATAATATATGTTACAGGAATCCAGAAAGCTATTCTGAGTTCAAGAAAATCCAACAAGCACCCAACTTCCCACACGAATAGAAAGAGCAAAGAGAGAGGATATATGAATAATTTAAAAGAAAATGCTTGTGGGGTAAGCAGTTATATTATTTTTTATAATAAAGCTGAAATTTCTAATCATATTAAAATCATTTAAATATCTATAAAACATCTCCATTGAATTACCACTTTATTTCTAATTACTTCTGCTTCCTTTTTTTTTAGCCAAAATCGCTCCAACACATTAAGTTATGGCTTTCTACATTACTTTTTAAGAAAGAAATCAATAAAGTGATAGCTAAAAAGGCAAACTATCCAGCCAGCTATATAAAGCACTACTCCATTTCAGTGATTATTTAAGATGTGGCAGAGGAAATTTGGCTCATAAATGTTTTGGTGCATTATTTACATGGAGATAGGTTTCTTCTTTAACAAACTCAAGCACTGGTAATTAAGTGCAGGGAGAAACACAGAAGCCTAGAGGAGTTAAGACACTAAAAAGTATTGAAGAAAGAGTACATATTGAATAACACAGACTTAAAACAAAAACAGAATCAAATGCTTTTACTTTGGAGCCCCTGCAGTGGTATAGCCTCCTAATGAATGCTTTGATGTGCTTTTTCTTAACCCTGCAATACAAAGCTCCATTGTAAGGATTCACAGTGATGACTAAACGATTATTATAGGAAGAAAAGAAATTAATACATGTGTAGGGTTTTTCATAGCTACTATGCTGCTTTGAAGAACTTGCCAAGGGAAATCCAGCTCGTCTTTGTGTGTGGTTACACACCTGCATTGTTCCTTGATGGCTGTAGACCAAATGGGAAAATACCTGGGACATTTGTCTGTCACCTTAAGTTAATTTGCCCGGAATAAATATAATCCCTTATGGTTCTACAGCCATGACAGAGAATTTTGTAAGAAGTATCATCAGGTGAAAATATAAATTCACTAAATCACTTAAAGGAAGAGTGAAGAGTTGCAATTCCAAAATAATTATTTTTTCCCCAAAGTGTAATACATGCTTACAAACATCCAGCTCTGTGTTGACCAGTGAAATTACAGTTTCCCCAACATCACCAGCATAACACATGGGAAATATGACATGCACTGGCAAAAAACCTTGTGTTTCATTGACTTTTTTGTGCTTGCTATTTAATTTTATATGGCTTTTTTTCACCTGCAGATTAATACGACTATAAAATTGATACTGATGTGGAGTAAGAGGTTTCTTATTCAAAAGCTTAAGACAGAACCATTATCCCAGCATAGGATTTGCCTATGTACTCAGTGCAACATAAACTTATAACAGAGAGTTTGTTACAATGTAACTGGAAAGAGATTATAAAAAGAAATTTAACAAAATAAAAAGGATTCATTATGGATTTGATCCTTCAATCAGTTCAATAGTTTATTGCAGTGCAGGGTACCTTAGAGTTCATTTGCACAGCAGCAGAGAACAACTCCTCCATGCACTAATCCAGAACAGTTTTCCTGAAAAGCTCTATAAACACAGATTCCAGACCACAGATCATGTCACTTTTGACTTTTTAAATATATTCTAAAAACGAGTATGCTTTAAAATTCTCAGATTACATGAAACCAAATTAACTAGGAGGCAAAGACAACACCTAAGAAACTGCTTGACTAGTTGGAGTTCTGGGAAGTCAATGTTATAAAATGAAGGTAATTTTCTAAAATGAAGCAAGAGGAACTTTACTAGAATACAAAGGTAAAAAAATTCCAAAATATAAAACATTGAGTTAGAATTCTGCCACTTTTAATTTTGTAATAGTTGATAGAAACTGCTTAGTGTAGTTTACAGTAGGTGAGAATTATTCTTGAGAATGAACTGTGCATTTCTCACCATCCTCTCCCATCCCCACCATCCCTGTGAAGTGATAATTACTGTTCCAGAACAAAATGGAGAACAGAAAAAAAAAAAAAAAACCACCTTCAGAATAATAATTATGCTACTGAAAGAAACAGAGAAGTAAGGTGACAAAATACTGGACTAAGAATGAGAATAACAGACTGCATTTCCCAGATTTAAAACCAGTCATCTATGTATGTGACTGTAGCACGTTAGGCCACTTCTGTGGCTGTTTCTCTTCCATACTCTGTTTTAGACACCTATTTGAGGAATATGGGCCAAGGAACAACTTTATTAATACAAAAATGTAGCTAGAAAGAAAGAAAGAAAAAGAAAAGATACCTCACCACTGAGTAAAGAGGAAGAATAATCAATCAAAATTCTCCAGAACACCAACTGTATTAGCACTGTAAAGAATAAAGGAGGATCCCAAAAAGAATTTATATACTACCCTGTTTTGATTTTCAAACTACTAGGTCCACAATACGGTATCTGGACTTTAGTTTCTGTCGCTCCAGGCATCCTCATCCCGGATGACAGGGATTTACTCTAGCAATCAAACCGAAGAGCAGCTCTATCTATGACAAAAGAGTTCTCTCCAGTGTTGTACACTGTCTGCTGCTCATCATTTCCCTTGGTTTTAAATGAGAAGGTTTGGGGGAGAGTGGGGGGAGGGGATGGGGGTGTTTTGGTTTGTTTTGGTTTGGTCTGTTTTTTTGATTTTAAGTAAGAAGTACAACCTTAGTGGAGATAGTTAACAACTGAGGGCTTTTTGCTGGCAAATTTTGCCTAGATCTTGACTAAGATCTGGCCACATGATGCCTCTTACAGACCTGCAGAATATCCCCTTTATAGACATAACTGCTGCTTTCACCATACACCTGTCCTCTGTAGATGGTGACCTTGGCTTCCCAGCATCAGGAAGCAGCTGTAACATGCTGGCACGTTTCCCAGGCATGAGTGCTGCATGAAAGGCTTGGGAGCAGAGGTCAGTGCAGTGCATCTGCTCCCTGGTGCCAGACCTCACCTTCCGTAGTAGGAGTAAGTAAGTGAAGAGCCCTGAACTAGAAACCAGAGAGACTGAGAGACAAACGCTGCCAAAGGAGACATTTTCACAAATTTGTCTTTTTCATTCCATCCCACATCCTTTCTGTGCTGGCTTGTTTTGAAAAAAATGTTCCCAAGTGGCCGCAACCATCAGATGACTTCTCAGCTTCAGTGTGGGGAAGAAACTCTGTAGCAGCAGTTCAGAACCTGCTGAAAAAATGATGTCAAGACCAGAGTGGCACCAGCATGCATCAGTGTCATGGGGCTAAAAATCTGAGACAAGTGGAGACATATCAAAAATCTGCAAAATGGAAATTTTCATATCCTTGGAACAGTAACATCCTCAATCTCACTCTTTCAACACAAGAAATGGAGAAGACCATTTCAATCAGATTTCCGATCATAACCAAAATACTATAGATAAGATATAATAAGAAAGGAACTTAATTAAAGATTATTTGCAGCTTGCAAAGGACAATATAGCTTGTTTGCCCCAGCATCAGAAATTCATTAAAGAGTGGTAAGAATGAAGAACAAACTGAAGAAAAGGAAATTGCTGTTGTTTTATATATTTTTTAATGATGTTAGTTATGACATCTGACTCAATTCACACTCCTTGCAAAGTTTCGTCTCACCTCATGTTTACAGGTGCTACATACCAAAAGCTTTTAACTGAGCAATTGCCTAGCTGACTTTAAGCCAGTTTCCAAGTAGGAAGTTGCAGCTAGTTTTCAGGGTTGTCCGGTTGTCCTTTTCTCTTATTTATATCTTTAACGAGCTATGTGTAAAATGACCAGTTATTTCCTAAACAATGACTAAACACAGGGGAAAATACTGTGCAGGGCCACCACCTTGTTGAAGAATTCAAGAGCACCCAGAATTTTTCATCAAATTCTATCTCCAGATGGAGCAGCAGAGACACCTTTTTGTAATAGGCCACTTAGCTTCCTATTTTACAAGATTTTTAAGGTAGCTTTGCCTATAGATTTGTCATGCTTATGTTTTTTTCTTCACATTTCTTAAAGATACATATTGTTTCAATCTTAAATGTTGAAGTCACTTTTGTACCTATGAGCAGGACTTTATATCATGCAGATAGAATGTATTAACATCTTTTGGAAGAACAGGCAATCTTTTCTCTGATATGGATGTTTCTCAAGCCCCTACGCAATGTAGAAAGACTTACTGAGCATGAGTCTCCCATTAATGAGTTACACTAGTTAGTGACTTGTACATGTGAGAAGTAAAAAAGGAGCTGGAGGAAGAAAAAAAAAAGTGCTATGTTCTGAGGACTTTTTTCTTTCTAAATTTGTTTTCATTTTTCATCTTTCTTTGCAATAACACCAAGAGTTTCCTAACTTGGCAGTACTTGGGATAATTAATACTCATTACTGCACTGATTAGTATCGTCTAAATAGCAAGATAACTGGCAGAGTAGAAATAGCTAGATGATACGCAATTTTTCAAATACTGTTGCATAAATTCCTTATGGGTTTCATGTTGCTAACCTCCAGCTTGGCCATGAATTGTTTTCTACTCTCAGAATCACTGAAGTATGCAACTAAAAGACTACTGTTGTTACAATAATGAGAAAGTTATTCTCATGAGATTAAACTCTGTTTAAAGGAGTGTCTTTCTGCTTGCTTTGAAAACTCTGCAGTTGTTCACTGGTACTATGTCAGATGGCTGATAGATAGCATTATACATACATACATATTGACACGTTTTATGTCCATTGTCTACTGTTAATCCAGTCGGGTTTTTGAGATGTACACAAAGAAAGATATCTAGTGCATGTGAACCCAGGTTGCAAAGGGCTCATCTGAGCAGCTTTGCTATGACTACACTATGCAATGAAATATCTTGCTTGATCCTTAGCTTTTCAAAGTTTTCAAGGGTAAAGACCATTTCATGTAAAAATTAACTTTTTGCTTAATGAAGGAGTTTTTATCTTCCCCCCTCCCTACGCCTCAAGGTTAGGATTCCATCAAGATTTAGTACACTGTGTTAAAATAATATTTCCTAGTAGCCTCATATACTTATGTCCTGGTTTCGGCTGGGATGGAGTTGATTTTCTTCCTATTAACTGGTATAGTGCTGTGTTTTGGATGTAGTGTGAGAATAATGTTGATGACACACTGATGTTTTGGTTGTTGCTAGGTAATGTTTACGCTAGTCAAGGACTTTTTGTCTTCCCATGCCCTGCCAGGTGTGCAGGGGGCTGGGAGGGAGCGTGGCCACGACGGCTGGCCCAGCTGGCCAATGGGCTATTCCATACCATATGACATCATGCTCAGCATATAAGGCTGGGCGAAGAAGAAGGAAGGGGGGGACATTTGGAGTGATGGCGTTTGTCTTCCCAAGTAACCGTTACGCGTGATGGAGCCCTGCTGTCCTGGAGGTGGCTGAACACCTGCCTGCCGATGGGAAGTAGTGAATGAATTCCTTGCTTTGCTTTGCT
>VZTQ01006214.1:0-18964 GCA_013400755.1 Pelecanoides urinatrix | reverse complement strand
TTATGGACAGCACTAGCAGTCACATAAGATATTAACTTACTTAAACTGACCTTTAATTCTATGCAAGTTTGCAACAACTATTTATTATCAAGAAGACCAAAGGGGCTTTCTTTTCTTGTTAGCAAGAGCTGGCTGGTTTGTGTTTCCCAAGTCATTTGAGACTGGTGGACCAGTACAGTTCCGCTGTCCATTATTGAGACAGGAGACTGCAACTTTTGCACTGGTTCTGTACGTCTGAGAACTGAAAAAATAGATTTTAGTCTGCATTTGCATCAGGACTAAGTGCAGGAAGTGCATGTCTTTGCATCAGGCATTTGGCTTCCAATTAGAGCCAGTCCATCTCCCTCAAGTTTGTGTATCAAATGATGTCTGATACTTCCACCTTGAGTCAGATCCTTTAAAGTATCAATGAATAAGGAATGGGGTACATATAGGTAATGGAAAAGGATTTGGGAAACACAATGAATTTTCTTGAGGCTGTGCTGGAATGAACACAAAACATTTACAGAGCTGCAGATAAGCCTGAAGAGTCAGATAAAGCTAGAAACAAACACAGAGAACAAGATTCAATTAACACTAATTTGGAGTAGAAATTAATCTTCAGTTGTTACCATTAAACAAGTCTTGAGTGAATAGCAAGGATCCATTTAGCTTTTCTGAATTATTACCTGCAAAGTCAATAGGTGTTTATTATCCTAGCGAAAGCAAGTTTGTTATCAGTCCCCTTTCTTAACTCCTAAGGGAGACAGCTATTTATTTTGGATAATGGTGCACTTCACAGCACATACCAAACATTCATGCTGTGTTGCAGTTACGCAGATCACATATTCCCTTGTTCAACCAAGAGCTGAGTTTGTTTAGATGCGGTGAATGATTTCACACAGTCTCAGAAATGAGAAGTCAGTAGGTGATAAATCAGTTCTTTCTCAAACTTTACAATTGTCAAAGTAACAGGTTGTGAGGGTTTTTTTTGTGGGGTTTTTTGTTTGTTTTGTTTTTTTTTTTTTTTTATCTTGGAGAGCAGAAGGGTACACAATTTGAGTGAAGCATGGGGATACTGAACATAAAGACATAAGCTGTTCAGCAAGGGAATTCTCTAATTAGTTGTCATACATCCACTTTTATTATCATACATCCATATTACAAGGGATATGTAAGCTAGCTTATCAGGTTATCCTCTAACCAACTTTCTTACGTGATAAACTAGGAACTCCAGAGACCCCATTAAAGAGTAGGGTAAATTTTTGACACTTCTTCTAAAGACAGACACTTATAGCTCCTTTATTCCCAGAAGAGAACCTGAAAACCTCTCTGAAAGATCCCTGGTGGTCTGCAGAGGGTGTCTGACATCTCAGTGGTACCCAGGACATTCTGGACCAGTTCCCACCTCCGTGGCTTCGGTACGCTCCTTCAGCAAACAGAGACAAATGGGGACGAACTGAGTCTGACATTATTTTCTTTATGCAACAATAGATGAAAGCAGCTCATTTCAGAAACAAAGTTGTTTCCAAAGTTAAAACAGGCACATATGTTATTGCTGTTATACAATTGAGAAGGTTTGCTCTTTAATGGTAAAGGAAAAGAAAATACTGTCTTCCCAATACTTCTCTATTTTTTTGGTGAGGTAAAGTATTCAGAATGCATGTTATGGTTGTAGTTTCAACTTTTTCTCTCTTCCCCCTGGACAATTTGCTAAGAAGGTTAATCTGGAGACTCTTTTTCATAAGCTTTACTTTGGAAACTGCTAGTGCACAGAAGGAACTAACAACTGGAGAGACAAGAGATAACTTCACGTTAAGACTCTCACGGCAGGAGAAGAAAGCCTGAGTTCAGGTTCCTTCCCTAAATTTCTTTTTGCATTTTACGTGATTCAGCTAGCAGAGACAGTGATGTAAATGAGAGCCAGTGATGTTACTTAATTCCCTACTGAAAGATGTGGACTGGTTCAAATCCCACCTAAACTAAACCAAGTCTCAAGTAGACCTTGAAAGACTTCTTTGTTTCTATCCCAGATGATTATATAGAATTTTTAATTCAGCACTTTTTAAGTAAATAGAATCGTTTATGCAGATTAGTTGGCTAGCTCATACTGCTAATTATATTCCTGTGAAATAGAATAAGGCAGCCAAGACTAATGCTGGAGTATAAATGAAAAACACAGAAACAAACGGATTATACAACTGACATATCTATGTTATTTAATTTTGTTAAGTAACAAAACAAATTCAAACCAAGCAAAACCAAGAGTCACTCCAGCAACAGAAAATATTCTGAAATGTCAGATATTACCACTTCTAATTAGGGTAAAGGAAGTAGTCTAAAACATGATAATTTTATTGCAACGACCTCTATCCAAGTGCATAAATAACAACACATAAAAACCTTCAAATACATTTAAAAATATAAATTCACTTCTATATCATTTTTCTAAAGCAACCAAAGTACCCAGAATGCTTCCATGTTTGTGTAGTGCCTATTTCAAATTTACATTTTGAGCAGATAAAAACATTCAGCATTGTTCAGCTCACATTCACCAGAAGTTAGTTCTAAATGTGAGAATACTTGAAGTAGGTCTTTGCTGTCTGTTAGCAAAGTTTGAAACAGTTTATAAAAATATGCTTGTGTGAACATATTTCATGATAAGGGGACAATCTTCATCTCTTCTAACCATTCTGACCTCTTGAATCCTCCAAGAGGTAACTGGAGACATCAAAGAGCTTAAAAATTCCCCTGAGTGAGGTATCTAGCACAGGAACATCTTATTGAGAGCTGATCTGAAGATCCTGAAGTTTACCTAAAAATCTGCATGTTATTCTATGAATAATAGTAGTTGCTATTTCTCTTGTAGCTCAGATAAGAGACAAGATCCTCTTGTAGCTAGGTTCATCACTGATACATTTGGCTTCAACTCCACTTTACCAGTCTTACTTGCACACAGCCTATAAACATCAGTAAGGGAAGCTGGTGCTTCATGTACTTCCTTACAGTCAAAGATTTCAACAGGTTGCAGATATCACCTTCCTCATGGCTTCTTCTCAAGCCACAAAATCCAGAATTAAAGTGCTTGTAAATAGCATAACTGGGAGATGGAGTAGATTATTACCCCCAGAGCATTACTGTTTAGTTGGACAAATGTGAGGTTTGGAGAAACTATTTGGTGTCACACTCGATTCAGCTGAAGATGCTGTTGCAAGGATCCTTGCAAAAGAAACTCCTGTCACTGTCTGGACAGGGATTGATCACCCTGTTGGAAAGATCAAGTCAGCCTTGCTCTATGCCAAGATCCCAATATTTATTTTTTTTTTTTAAAGCAAACACCCTTTCTATGAGTGTCTGTGCAACAGCTGTACCTTCATAATGAATCTTCACTCTGTATTTGCTGAACACGTGCAGATCTACTGGCTGGTGGACAAACAGGAGATCCAGCTGGCTTCACAACAAACCTACCATGCACTGGTGCTTCTTCTACTTCCCAGCCTGAGATCAAAGATGTGAGCACAGGGTGTCCTATTTTAACATGTCTTTGAACTTTATGACAGGTTTCAGCACAACAGAGTGAGATTTTCAAAAGCATCTGCATGCTTACCAGTTTACTTGGCACACATTTTCAAACACCTTCTTGCCAGCCATTTCTCATGGTGAAAACAGATTCTAGGGGTTATTACGTGAAATTTCCTACCATTAAAGAAAAATCTCCACTTAAACTTGGTGCTCTGATTTTCTCATAGACTCTAGTCAAAAAAGTCATGTTGATCATCTTTTGTCAACGAGAACCGTATTTCTAATAGCAATCACTTCAGCATTATAATATTTATATTATAATAAATGAAATGCAAGCTCTCTTGGCAAACTCCCAAAATATGATTTTTCACGAGGATGGAGGAATGATGAAACTTCACTTCAATTTTGTTCTGATTGTAGTATCTGACTTGGTCATCAATCATCACATCAACTTAGCAATGTTTTTCCAAGACCTCATTCATTGCAAGGGAAAGCTGAGCTGCACACCTTAAACATGAAAAAAGCATTTTTCTGTTGCCTTTCCAGAATAAAATGTGTTCACAAATCACATAGATTGCTGGCTATAAGATGACAACTCATATTAGAATTCACTGTATAAAAAAGAGACTGCTTTGGAAATATGCTCTATCAAATCCTTGCTTTCTGAAATATGTGTAACATCTACAGGGATTTCACTTCATGTTTAATGACTGTTATCTGCCTCGTTTTGGAGAGTTGGCTCTGAACTCTATATGCAGATGAATTTCCATCTCATGCCATTATTGAAGTACTGGCTAAACATTGGGAAGGGAATCAAAATAAAGAAGAAAAACATATTGACTATGCAGCAACTATGAGTTTTTCAGAGATAGTCTGTTGCTGTGATTTTCCAGCTAAATCATATTGTAAGGACTTCTGCAGCAAAAAGCCGCAAAGCATTTGGTGTCATTCTGCCCTTAAGTCTTAAAGAAAGATTGGCAAAAGTGTGCAGGTACTCCTCGATGTCAAAGCCATGACATATATGTACTAGGAGTGATCTCTGTGTGCTCAAAGCAATTGGCGTACCTTGTCAACAAACGAAGCAAGTTTTTCTCCTATCTTTGCTGTAAATCCAAAATTTCTTACCCAAAGTCAAACTGTGTATTCATTGTGTAGCACTGAACTTTACAGGTTATCAAAACCCTTGAAAAACATCAAAAAAACCCTCTCATGTTTTATAAAGGAAAATAACTCTAAAAATTTTTAACATCTTATAATATTAACTAACTTTAAAAATGCATGTCTTCAAGTCTGCTTTTGAAAGCATTCAGACATGTACCTATTTTTTTTTCAGATATGGGAGTTTATGGAAGGCACCAAGGTTTCCACCCTTGACCAGATGAAAAGCTGCTTAAGCAATGAAGCTGACAGCTAATGAGCTGATCACTAGCCAGAAAGCAAGCCCTAGAACAGTATTTGAAAATTTATGTTCTTCTAACTTTGCCTTTGATTGTACATATCCACTGACACATTTGAGTGTATTTATCAGATGCTACAGACAAGTAGAGAGTAAACGGACTTGCAATATTTCTTTAAAAGAGCATGTATGGGTATAAGCATGGAGCAGTGCCATAAACATATCTCTCACAATCCTCCCTGCTGAAGATAATTATTCAGAGACAGTTCCATATTCACAAGAAACCTCATAATTTCTTTCTCTTCTCATTTTGTGCTCTAAGAACTTGGCTAACTTTGTGGGAAGGGACTTTTCTCTCTCTCTTTGTGAGACAAACACACACATTTATATTCGTAGGTCACATCTTGTCTGGACTACATAACCTGATGATCTGGTCTATCTGTATAAATTCAGCAGTATGTCACCAAAAAACTTACAAACACATGTATAGGACAAAATAAAGAAATCCTCTGTGCATCTGTCTGTACTTTATAAATGAAACTGTCTGCCTAGATATCAGGAGCAAAATCTCTCTTCACTCCAAGTCTAGACTTCACCCTGCAGATGGCACAAAGAGCTCCATCGCTGCTCCTGCAGCATCATGACTTCCCTTACTGGTGTTTTGCCCTGATTCCTGCCAGCCTCCCCTGTGCTGGTGACACTATCAGCCTCGTTTCTTCTCCCCTGTCACACCTGCAACTTTGAGAGCTTTTTCTCCTTCAACCTGATGACACAGACAGCCTCATTTTCCCTCTGTTAGAAGGACGACACGTGCGCCCCATCAAAGTGTGCTGCAGGCTGTGCGTGGGCTGTGACTGGTCATTTGAGGCAGATGAAGGACTGACAGGAGGATTCTTTCAGAAATAAAATGCATATTTTTTATGCAATTATGAGAAACAGGTGGGTCAGAAATAACCATGAAGTTTATTTCTCAGCATGATTTCTTAATTTTAAGCAGGTATTTGTGGACTGCATCCACCTTTTTCCATCATCGCTAATAAGCGGTGTTGTTTTTCCCCTTGAAAAATAAAATCCATCTCTTCTAAAATGTTGGATTTTTTTATGCATGAACAACACAAACTCAGTGCAGTTTCTTAAACAAAGAATCACAAAAATGGGAATATATAACCAGAGCATTAATAATTGTTTCCTTAGTATTTGCATATTTTCCCCAAAGCAGTGTACTATATTTATTTCTTATAAATTCAAATTTTAAAATGCTCATGAATATTTATTTACTTTTTCTATCTGTTGTCACAATTTATTCGAGGTTTTTTTTTTCCTACCAACAGATAATTTGGCATTTCGTTTTAGATTATAACACTATGTAAAAACAAGCTAAAACATCTAGGCAATATATTGTGATATCATAAAAGGAAGTGAAAACTCATGGAATTAAATGAAAGAAAAATTCATTAAAAGGCTGGCAGGCAGGGGGTGGCATAGGAAGATCAACCAGTTTTGAATGGTTTTAATTTAAGATTTGTCCATTTGCTTGACAACCACAAAGAGCGCAAACTTGAGATACTGAAATAGTTGGCCCATGTGTGGGAAACTTGGCTGGTCTACTCGGAGCTACTGCCAGATTCTACTTCCTGACACCATTCAAAGGGCTTGGAAACAAAAACATTTGGACTGAATGAGAGTTCAGTACCATTTACTTCATCTGGTGGGGCAAATTACACTCAATTATACTCAACAGTTCCTACAGTATCCTGTAAGTAGGCCATATTTATGCAGTCATTTAATGAAAAGAATATAGCTATGCTGAAAGGAACTAGAAATAAAAATGGAGAGCTAGACATCTGTCCAGTTCTTTTCCTTTTGAAAGCTAGGGAGAGGCTTTCCGTGCTTGCATAGCTCTGACAACACCCTCTCACCATGCTCTGCAAGCCCATGTCCCGTCACAAACCCAAGGATGTTTTCCCTGTTTTTAAAGTTGTTCCTCATTTGTGTGAAATCACATGTAGAAATGAAGCCAAGATGAAAGAATCTTGGTTCCCTCAAGTCTTCAGTCCTGTTACAGGAGCTCAGATTGTCTTTAGGCTTAGAAAAGGAGGCAACAACTTATGACAGCTACTGTTAAGCTAAAAGTAAGGTGTTTTCTACACCTATACCAAAGGAGTCAGCCACCAACCATGTCAGTTCTTTAGACAACTGGCTGTGTATTAAGTAGGGCACAACAACTTTGGTAGGGAGCAATGGGAACGCAGTGATTGGCTTTGTTCAGCCTTTGGGATATGAGGTTCCTCTGGTGTCTGGAGTTTCTGTAGATTTTGTAAGGCTCCATGGCATACTCTGATATAGTTTCTCACATGTAATAAACAAACAGGAACAAAGATAAGGTATAAACAAAGGAAACACTGTGATGACAAAGTGAGACTGTATGCAGTTTTACAGCTATCTAAAATTAATATGAGGTAAAACAATTGTTCTTAAAATGGGGCACGTCCCTTTGGTGGAAGACAATTTGGAGAGAGTAGATATTCAATCCAAGCAAAGGGAGGAAATTATAAGAAGCTGCTAGAAAACTGTCTCTCCTTTTCCCATCCCCCTGCATGTCTTTATCCTTCTTCCCCCTTCCCCTCCTCTTCCCCTGGGAAATGAGCTCTCTTTTCAATCAGCCACGTGAAGTGTAACACTGACTTTGAACTAAAAGGAATAGAGAAACAGGAAAATGGAAAGAGAAGAGGTGAAGGAAACAAGGGCTGAGATTTGGGGTGAAGCACTGATTGACTTCTAGAGCTCCTTCTTTCTCACCCTTATCTATAATTAACTAAGGTGACTAGCTCAAACATAGACTTATACAACACAGAGGTCTATGTTTAGACAAATGAATCCTCTCATGTAAACCATAGTGCTTAAATGTCAACAAAATACAACATCTAAAAAGGAAAAAATGTAGTTTACTGACATTTACTGTCTTGTTTTTTAAAAATCTTAGCTATCCTTTTCAATTGCAAGGAATCTCATTTTTATTTGCCTGCTATAACAAAGACACATTGCATAAATCTTGCCTCAGCTGTTTGACTGGACAGCTTCACTGATGGNTCCTGGTTTCTCCAAAACCATCCCAGTTACCTTTGCACCTCCTGAGCATGTTTCTTTAGGTAAGTCATTTACTGAAATCAAGAAGGTCTTTTCCTGAAAAACTGTTCAAAAGGGAATACATATTTTAGCTGAAGGTGAAGCTCGGGAAGTCCCCAAACATCTTGTGAAGTTATAGCGCTGGATGTTGCACCCAAGAGACAACCAGCAGGTACTTTGTAACCTTAAGCCACCTAATTGTCTATGGTTCTCAACCCTTTTAATTAAAAGACATTCATTTCATTTGTTGATCTCTTCTGTTCTTAAACACTACCTGTTTAATTTTCAAGTCTCCTACGTTGATGGTTAATGTCCTGTTTTCCAAGCTGCTGTCATCTGGTTTTATCTGATCAGTTGTCTGACAAATTTTGACTTGTTCATCTGTGCAGATTTAACTGGTCATGCTGATTAAGAAATTTTCATTTTATGGACTGAACAAGCCACTTCCTCTGTGTCACTTTATTAAACCAGCATCATCAGCCTTTTCTTAAATCAAGTATCTTGATACCATTTGGAGGAAGTTTTATTTTGTGTTTTTTGTTTTCAATAATAATTTTATTATTCCTTTGTCCAACTCAAATTGCTGGGCAATAATTGCCATGTAATGTAGTATTAAAGCATTAAAAAAAAAAAAAGAAAAACCCTATACCTCCTTATTGATCACATGGAAGGCATAGCAGAAGGCTCAGTGTTTCAGCATGACCAAAGAGTAAACAGTTGAGCATATAGGCCAATCAGGCTAACAAAGTAAATATTTGAGCGCAATAAAAGCACCTTTTATGCAGGTGTAACAAATAATAATAATGAGGTGAATAAAATAAATTACATAATGATAGCTGCTGAATGCTTAGAAATACACATAGTTATCTATTGTATAAAAAAGGTCATATTCACAATGAATAACAATACAATAGACAGCACAACACTTACACCAGATCAGTGCTATTACCCAGTTCTTGCCTTTTACAGGTGGGGGCCTTTAANACCATGTCAGTTCTTTAGACAACTGGCTGTGTATTAAGTAGGGCACAACAACTTTGGTAGGGAGCAATGGGAACGCAGTGATTGGCTTTGTTCAGCCTTTGGGATATGAGGTTCCTCTGGTGTCTGGAGTTTCTGTAGATTTTGTAAGGCTCCATGGCATACTCTGATATAGTTTCTCACATGTAATAAACAAACAGGAACAAAGATAAGGTATAAACAAAGGAAACACTGTGATGACAAAGTGAGACTGTATGCAGTTTTACAGCTATCTAAAATTAATATGAGGTAAAACAATTGTTCTTAAAATGGGGCACGTCCCTTTGGTGGAAGACAATTTGGAGAGAGTAGATATTCAATCCAAGCAAAGGGAGGAAATTATAAGAAGCTGCTAGAAAACTGTCTCTCCTTTTCCCATCCCCCTGCATGTCTTTATCCTTCTTCCCCCTTCCCCTCCTCTTCCCCTGGGAAATGAGCTCTCTTTTCAATCAGCCACGTGAAGTGTAACACTGACTTTGAACTAAAAGGAATAGAGAAACAGGAAAATGGAAAGAGAAGAGGTGAAGGAAACAAGGGCTGAGATTTGGGGTGAAGCACTGATTGACTTCTAGAGCTCCTTCTTTCTCACCCTTATCTATAATTAACTAAGGTGACTAGCTCAAACATAGACTTATACAACACAGAGGTCTATGTTTAGACAAATGAATCCTCTCATGTAAACCATAGTGCTTAAATGTCAACAAAATACAACATCTAAAAAGGAAAAAATGTAGTTTACTGACATTTACTGTCTTGTTTTTTAAAAATCTTAGCTATCCTTTTCAATTGCAAGGAATCTCATTTTTATTTGCCTGCTATAACAAAGACACATTGCATAAATCTTGCCTCAGCTGTTTGACTGGACAGCTTCACTGATGGTTGAGAAGGTTCAGGTTGGTTTTTGAATGGAAAGATGGAACAAAACATTCAGATAAGTATTAGGAGCCTGAATACAGCTTGAAGGAGCCTGAGTTCATATCTGAACCTCACATCTCCTATTCAGAACCTATTAAGGTAAAAAAGGAATAAAAAATAAATGTCTTACTCACATAACTCAGATATTAGAGATAACTTTGAGCTGTAGTTCTCCTTTGGTCTGCTTCAAATTTCTAAGTTAGAAAGTTATCTAAGTTATCTAACAGTAGATCAATTCCATCTCATTCCAAGTGGTATCTGTAACAATAAGAGCATCCACAAAAGGACATTAATTATCAGGTTTTTGTTTAAGTCTTTTTTTAGTGTTTGCTCCAGAGAACATCCAGAGCTCTCAACTATGTCAGAAAAGAAGGTAGAAGAGGTGAACTCATTGCTTGAGCATTAGCCTCAGCCATGCATATCAGTTAACAGTTAGCACATTACCTAAGCACAATTTTGGCCTGTTCCAACCAGCACTCTTCTGGACAATCCCAAACATGATTCAGGGACTACAGTGAGACAGGTTCTGTTTCCAGTAAGCAGTATGGATTATATTGTACCATATTTGTCCTGGTTTCTCCAAAACCATCCCAGTTACCTTTGCACCTCCTGAGCATGTTTCTTTAGGTAAGTCATTTACTGAAATCAAGAAGGTCTTTTCCTGAAAAACTGTTCAAAAGGGAATACATATTTTAGCTGAAGGTGAAGCTCGGGAAGTCCCCAAACATCTTGTGAAGTTATAGCGCTGGATGTTGCACCCAAGAGACAACCAGCAGGTACTTTGTAACCTTAAGCCACCTAATTGTCTATGGTTCTCAACCCTTTTAATTAAAAGACATTCATTTCATTTGTTGATCTCTTCTGTTCTTAAACACTACCTGTTTAATTTTCAAGTCTCCTACGTTGATGGTTAATGTCCTGTTTTCCAAGCTGCTGTCATCTGGTTTTATCTGATCAGTTGTCTGACAAATTTTGACTTGTTCATCTGTGCAGATTTAACTGGTCATGCTGATTAAGAAATTTTCATTTTATGGACTGAACAAGCCACTTCCTCTGTGTCACTTTATTAAACCAGCATCATCAGCCTTTTCTTAAATCAAGTATCTTGATACCATTTGGAGGAAGNGCACCATTTCTCACTAGGACAAGTATTTAATGTGCACAGAAAATAATGAAGACGTTATATATCATCATAAAAGGAATCCTAAATGCTAACAATTTTTTTTTTCTTAAGTAATAATGCCAGCATTTTCTTTCTTAAGTAATAGGCAGTCCTTTGGTTTCCTTCAAGCAGACTCTTTCATTTCGCTACTGTTATAGCTAACATACATTTAGATATACAATTTAAAGTGGTATTTGAACTTTTGAATGTTTAGTTAGCTGCACAAACTTATTTATCCTGAATGCTTGAAAAAATGGTTGCATTTTGGTCCTGCCAAAAACCTCCAGTTCTAGTAAATCAATAGTCTAGGCTCCACAAAGGAGCTTTCCAGATTTAGCATTTAAGAGTTATAAGGAAAGTAGGAATGTCAAAGGCTTCTTCAGTCAAATCTATTCTGTTTCATCCACATCTTTAAATCTTGTTCAGACTCCCAGTTCACTATTATTAATACCATGACTTGCAACACTTCATAACTCCTCTATGTTTCATTGAAAATTGGTCTCAAAATTGTGCTCAAGTAATTTGGGATTTTTGCTCACACATCACAGATGTGTATTTGATTGTTCAGGGCTTTTGTCTAGATATTGATAGATTCCTGATAGCATTTACATTTCTAGAAAGGGCTTACTATGTGGCTGCTCTCCAGACAACAGAAATACCCTAGAAGCTGGAAAACACAAGCTCAGATGAAGACAACAACATCACAAGACTCAGGAGCGTCCTCCTTCAATGCACATTTAATGGAATTGTAGGTCTGGGGTCATTTTGAGGATGCAAATGTAGAAGTAATTGTCTAGCACAAAGCTCAGACACATCAACGTGGTGTAATACCTCTGTGTCTGTAGCCCTAGATGTCTGTTCTTTACACCATTCCAGTCTGAAACTCCTCAGTCTAAGGAACACAGCAGAGAATTGAGAATAACTCATATAACAGACTAGTGCTGTAGACCATGGAAATGCCATTCTTAGCCATGTCTTTCAAAATTAGGGATGAGGTCATTTCATATATCTATTTACTTTATTTCCCAAATCCAATAACTTAGTGTGAAGGGCTTCAAAGCACAAGATAAATGTGGCTGGGCCACAGAACTAATCATGTCAACTGGAAAATAACTGTAACTGCATCATTACCACTTAATGTGTTGGGTAACTCGGAATGTACCTGAAAGATAATAAAGAGGTATCAGTATTATTCATATCTTTTAATTGCTTCCATTAGCATTTCTTTTTTTTTTTTTATCCTGAGGGCAAAATAGTATCACTTCATTGATTATACAGTGGATACAGGAGAAATAATAGTACAGAATCAAAAATACTTTTAACCACCCGTTGCCATCTTATAGCAATAAGCAAAAGCATAACTTGGCAATAAAACCTATTTACTGTTAAAATTAAAATTGCTTTTAACAGTTTTATAGCATGCAAACAATTAGAATAATTATATCAGCCAGCAGCTGTTCTTTCACACTCGTGGAAAAGGAAAGAAGAGGAAAAGACTGTAGGAAAAGTTAAAGTCAGGTAACTTCTTCCTCCAATAGGTGGAAGAAGAATGTCAAGAAATTCGTAGGTTCTCTGTAAGGGGCAGTTACAATAATAATGGAGCTGGGGATAATATAATAATAAGGAGCTGGACTCGATGATTCTTATAGATCCCTCCCAACTTAAGATATTATATGATTCTATGAAATATTTGAATCAGTTTTGTAATGTACGTATTTTTATTCTAGGCAAATAGTTCTCATGGTACCACCAAGAATATGGCTTCCTGGGTTTAAGTTATTAAATAAAATGAACTCTAGATTCTCAGCTGTGATGGTACCATGCAACCTCTTGAGTCCAATTCCTTGTTTTATTCAGTGTCTTATGACATTACTGTTCTCACAACATAAAGCTGGTTTCTAAGAGCTCTGGCATTGGGCACAGGATAAGACCAAAGCCCCATTTCCTCAACCATCTTGTCTGTCAGTGGCCACAATAAAACATCTACAGGAACAGGATAAACATTAACAAAGTACAACAACTATACCGCTATAACAAAAACACAGCTCACGCTGGCTGGTTCAAGTAGCTTTCTCCCGCTGAAGGACAACCGTGAACATTTATCCAAACTGAGATAATTCAACCCAAGCAGAACAAGCAGGGTACTGGGGAAATGAGATACTGAAACTCTACACTTCTCAAAGAAATGCCAGATGATTTTACCTGCTATTTGAAAACGCGTAAGTTAATGAACACATGTGACAGAAATACCTTTAGAGTAAGAGCGAAGGTGCACTTCTGCATCCTTCCAGTCCCTCCCCACCTTTTTTTTTTTTCCTAAGCAAGTGGCAAATAGGAAGAAGCCAAATAAATCAAGGATACTGGCTAAACGCAAGTCCTTAGCCCATTTAAACAATAATTTGCAGTTATTTACAGTGCTTCCATAAGCAGACCTGTTTAAAACTGACAGCTGAAAAGTTAGTTGAGTCTTTCAGTCCCAACCCTGGCACAGAGTTTCAATATTTTACCTGACAGAGCCCACAGTGGGAGATAGTATTAATGCCATCTTCTGAAGTTACAGAAAGTCGATAACGTTGGTTTTCTATTTTCTTCCTCTGACTCATTCTGGAGAGATTAGAGGCTGTAGACACTGTATGTCCCTGCAGCAGGGAGTTGCATTCACTTTGGATCTTAGTACCATTATTGCTACAAGTCCCCAGCTGCTGTGGGACCCCCCCAGCTTAATGCACAATGAAGGGAGAAATTCCCATCCCCGTGCATGTGGGATGGGAATGGCGTGAGAAATGTTGCTCCTGGGCAGAATCTCAGGAAAGCTGTAAATGGGCTAGTCTGACTCAAAGCGGTAACAAACAAGCAATTTCTTCTGTTGTCAATCAACTATCCTTGAGACAATGCCTTAGGTATTGCTCTGGGAAACTGGGCAAAAGCAACCTCCTTATGAAGGTACAATTTGATTGGTTTTACTGGTGCAGCATGTGCTTACACCAATACGGATTCAGTGCTTTTGGTAAAAGAGACTGAAATTCAGGATCAGTTTGAATCTAAGGCTATGTAAAATAACCCTTTTTGCTTTCAGCCGAGGCACTCACCCAGTCTGTCCTTACTGTNAAACATCAGTGTGTAATCAACACCATTCCCACACTACATCCAAAACACAGCACTATACCAGTTAATAGGAAGAAAATCAACTCCATCCCAGCCGAAACCAGGACAAGACCTATTAAACACAAGAAAATTCATACTTCTTTAGGGTTTTTTTTTTTGTTAAACTGATTATCTGCACCTGCCTTTATCTTAAAATTAGTACCTCTGTATTAGGGTTTTTCCTTACACACAGTAGGATGAAACAGTTTGAATTATGTGAAATAAATGTATGGCCATAAAATGTAATAATCCATTACCAAGCACTTTCATTTTTCATTTTATTACCATGTTCAAATAATTATTGATGACTTTTTGCTAACCTAAACAAATAGATAATCATTGAATTATTGTATTCCCTTTTTATTATGATTATAATAATGAAGAAGGGTAAATCATCATCTTTATATTGTATTTACATTAAATATTGCATTTTCAGAAGATTAAAGATGCAGCCAGAAATCCTACTTTTGATGCCTCTATTTTATGAATTATTGTACTTACCAGCATGGAACTTCAGTTGTGGGGACCATATACTACAGTTGTTCAGTGTTATTTTGGTATGTGACCAACAGAAAAAGCCTGCAATAAATGTGTGGTATTTTCAGAGACATTTTGAGAAGTGTGGACATTTGTCTAAGCACCTCAAATCCAATATTTTCTGATTACAAACTATATAACTATGGGTCTGTGATTGATTTATGTATCAAATTGAGTTTGTTTGTATAGTTTCTGCCTTTGCTGCTCTTTTCATTGTATTAGTTGGTTGTACATCCTTTCAACCTCAGATTACAAAAATTTTGAGGGAAGGTTATTATCCTCTTTAGCCTAGTATCCTGATCAGTAGTAGCCTTGCCTACTTCTCTTACCAAAAGTCTTAATTATGACTTCAGATTAGCAACCCTTTAGCTCAAGCCTTGAAATTCCCACAGTCTTTACTCTGATGATCCTACTTCTCTTGTTAGGCTTTATTTCATGAAGTAACCAGGAATGCAAGGAGTGGCTCGTATAGCTGCTGCAAACCACCTGTTACGTTTTGGCAGCTGCAGTTCGTTTGATCCTGGTGTCTGACAGAAGGATAAAAATTAAAGTCACTAATTGTTTGTGTTTCTTTTTCTTTGCAAGAAAGGTTGATCAGTATGTGTCAGTATTTCTTATTCAATGTCTTTAAGGGTCTCGGTCTCCTACTGAGCACTACTTCTGGTAGGTGATATTGGGATCTACTTAAGGAGGAGTGCGATTCTATAACTCATGAACTTTTGGTTGCTATCTTTTATCTGTTCTCTATGATAGTAGATTTTCTGTGATACTGGGTTTAAGACTAATGAATTAATACAACTACATGGTGGCTTTTTGTTGGTTTGTTGGGGTTTTTTGGTGTTTTGTTTTGTTTTCAGTTATTAATTTCTCAAAGAATTGCAAGAAGGTATCTAAAAGAAATTAAACTACTGAGATTATAAAGAAATTTTAAAAGAAAAAGGATTGGTTAGAACATCATAATTAGGGTCAGTATGTCTTTCAAACCCACTAAATTACCTGTCTCTTTAAACTACCTCTTCGTCTCCTTTAACAAAGGAGAAATATGCCTGGTTCTCTTTATCTTCTTTGTTTTATCAACCATTGCTGACAGGAATCATAAAATCACTGAGGTGGTAGCAGTAGTAGAGTAGTGCTTGCACATCACTCAAAATTAATGCTCATACCACTTTAATACAATTAATTACTTATCATTTTGCTATAGTATTAATTAGGGGTTTTCTATCAAAATATGTCAAACTTGAAAAAAAAGAAAATGAAAGAAGCTCTTCTAATGTCCTTTGAGATGAAATTATGGCCTCATCGAAGGAAATAGGAGTGCTGTTATTCTTGCCCATTAGGACTCGTATGTTTTGAATTTTCATATGACTTTCTGTATTCAAAATAAAATGGTTATTTGCTTTACATACAACAGCCTTTAGGAATGTAAACAATTTATACTAGCGATGCACAAGAAAAGGTTTACAGACTGAGTAAAGGAACCTTACAAAGGAAAGACAAAACCTTAACTTATTAGAAAATTATTTAAAGGCATTAGTCTCTTCTAAAAACTGTTAATAGATGTCTTTTAATATCAGGCCCTTCAGACAAAGGGTTGCTACATATCGCCTTCTCCCAGATGAGTTACAAGGCTTTCTTAGACTTTTTTAGTATTTCTAATTTCAGTCTTAGCGATAAGAGTCAATAATATTTCTTGACTGCTGCTACCCTCTTCTTTCTAATAGAAAACAGCCTATCAGCTGTCATTCATTAAATTAATTCCAGATATTTCTAGACTTCTCTTAATTTACTAATTAACAACCTTACATTTAAACCATTGTATACATTTGAAAGATTTTATAAAATACAGAGCTTTGGAATTGTTAAAGACCAGGTTCGACTAAGGATGTTTTGTTTTGGTTTGGTTTTTTTTACTGCATGCTTAGGAATTACTTTTCCAGATGCCTTTATGTTTAAAAGATCTGAATCCTTCTACACCGCTGTTTGTCTTGTTTTGTTTTTTTTTCTTCCCTGTAACCTGTTCACTTCTTTCTTGGTACATTAAATTTTAGAAGTGAAAATCTTTCTGAGTTGTATTTGCATATTAATATATGTTGAGAAACACTAGTGTGTTAGCTGTCAGGTTTGGTCCATTAGCCATGTTATGCCTCATGTGTTGTAGGTAGATCAACGCTTCATATATTATTGAAAAGTTAATATTTTATAGTTGGGGGGAAAAAAAGTTTTTTCTCCTGACACAACATACTTTCTAAACATATTCTTTTTTTTTAAATCAACGAATCAGTTTTCATGGGTCAGATTTGAAAGTTCAGTATAGGAAAACTAGTAGAAGACATATAAGAAAAACTGCTGAAAACCCCCTGAGGAAAGCATATATTTTAAGATCTAAAAGTTTAACCAAAAATGTTTTCATAATTTGTTAATATTTTGAGCCCTGAAAATGGAGAACTGAAATAACTGAGCATTGTGATGAACGCTTCAAAACTTCCCTCATCTTTCTGGAAGCCAGCCTTCTTCTAGAATACAAAGAAGGATCTTGACAACCATAATGACTGAAACACAGCCTTATTTTCGTGATATTGGCCATTGATTCTTTTGTGACTCTGATTTAATTTGTCACCCATTTCTTATTTTATATGAAATATAGTGCAAAGGCTTATAGATGTGATATATTCAATAAAAATCTCCTGACATATGTATATCATTAAATTAAAATGTGGCACTTCGGAATTTGTAAATCATCTTAGTTCTAATGTAAATACAGATCACTCATTCGTGGACGGTCTGTTGGATAACCATAGCCATTACTCTTTATATTTATCAGCCCATAACTCAAAATGTTTATGATGTCAGATATTTCAATCTGAGTTGTGAGTTCTGCAATACCAACTGTTGTGAAACAGTTAATGGCTTGCTGAATTAGTTACGGTACAGTTTAGATATTTAGGTGAAATAGCTTTACTTAAGCATAGGCTGAATTTTTTCTATCACTTCAACTGACCTACATATGTCTTCAAAAAATAGTTAGATATTGCCTGTCTTCAACCTACTGAAGCTATAGCCTCAAATATACTTAATTTAAAAGTTACACGTATTCACTACATAATGAGATTAAGACTTCCTGATTTAACACTTAAATTAGGATTAATTCAAAATCCAGCCTCTGCCCTCCTGAGAAGCATATATCTAGGTTTTACCTCCATCTGGTTAACTACATTTTGTCCAAAAAAATGTCTAGTTTTCTAGGCAGTTAAACATGTGTAACTATCTACCTAATGGCAGACTGCAGAGAAAGAATCAGATTCTTCTGAGAAAGAAAAAGGGCAATTTCAATTAGATATAAACCAAAAAAGTTTATCATGAGGGTGGTTAAATATTCCTGCAGGGACTCAGAGAGGCTGTGGGATCTTTGTCCTTGAAGATGTTCAATACTTGATGGAACCAAAGCCCTGAGCAGTCCAGTGTAATTGGACCTGCTCTGGGCAGCGGGTTGGACCAGATGACCTCTGGAGGCCCTTCCAGCCTGCAGAATTGTGTGATGCTGTGGAAAGTTTCTGTACCAATGACTGTAAGATGCTGAGAGGGCATGCCAGAGAAATGATCACTCTAGACTTGCCATGTTCATACACTTGTTAACAATGCTTTTCCTACTAGCCCTTCCAGCCTGGATTATTTTGGCCTAACCCTTCATGTCTTTTATTACCTTTGAGTTAACAGAATTCATGTTTACTCCCGATATATGCCTGTGTTTTTTTCTTTGCCTTTCATTTCTATTGAAAGATTATACAGCCTGACATATATTTAGAAGGAAGCTATTCAAGAACAAGGAGTTAAAACTTAAGTTTAAAACCATGTTGCAAACAACTAACCATGATGATGGATCCATTTTTTCTCAAAACCAAGAAACTACAGTGACTTTAATTACTTTAACTCTGAGCTTCTGCTTTACTGTATCTAAACAGGTTTAAATTTGTGACATTTAACATCAATTTTGTAAGCACCTCCATTCGTTGTGTACTATATGAATAAAAAGAGATGCACTCTAATAGCTCGAGCGATTTCAAAGTCATGCCTGACTTAACAAAGGAACTTCCTTTCTTATTCTCATTTGTTTATCTGGAGCGTTCCCATGGCAGTCAATGCAGTTACAGCTATGGAAAAAATGT
>VZTQ01006212.1:49714-146670 GCA_013400755.1 Pelecanoides urinatrix | reverse complement strand
ATGATTCTATGATTCTAAAGCTGAGAACAGAGCTGATCTTCCAGGCCTTTTGCACAGTTCCAGTTCGCTCACCATAGCAGTAGCTGTGATAGAATGAGGTCTTTAGATAAAATTTGAGACATACTAGGCTGCATTTTTTTTGTTGATTTGTAATTCTCTGGAAATCCAGCAAGAGGAAATTCTGAGATCCAAAAGGAATTTGTGTGTTTAATGGATTTGAGATTTTATTTGAAAAATGAAAAAAAATGAGTAATTAAGATCCCCCTCTCTGATGCTTTGAAAAGCTAACCCCCGCTGAGCTGAAGTTCAGAGTAACAGAACAATAGAGAATTACTTTGAAGTACTAGTGAAAAGCGTAACAGATGATTACAGCACAAGAAAAATAAAAAGGAGGTTATTACAGTGCTCTTTTCTATTGAGCTCAGATGCAAATCCCGTTAGGGGAGTTCTATTGTCACAAGATTTGCTATATAGAGGCCTTTGACAGCACCGTACTATATATCTGGTTACCATGATGTTTCCCAGAGGACAGCTGAAAGAGAAGCTTTGGAAAATATTTTCAGGAGGATGTTGTAGAACACCCCAAGCAGAAAGGGAAGCATAAGGCAATAGAAAAAAAAGATGATTAATAGCTCATTTTGTGATTCAACACGAGAAAGGGTCCTGGGAATGAACCCAGGGAGCAGGGGTGAATGCATGAGGTTAGCATAAGTAAGACCTGTGACATAAAAAGCAGGTTCTTAATCCCATAGAAGGAACACTTGGATTTTCACTGCCTCAAGCTACACAGTGAGAAGCATTTAAAAAGGTTGTTTCTCTGGGAGTCACTACAGGGCAAAAGTATTATTTTCAGGGCTAGAGCTTAGCATGAATCCACTACTAGGATGAAGATGTAAGATCTTATAGAAGATGGATGTTATCTAGGGTTGCTTACGTCAGGGTCTTTTCACTGGCTATGATGGCCTTTGGATCAAATCATTGTGTTATAACCTTGCTTTTTCTCTTACGCCAGGGTTGCCTTAGGGTAGACAAACTTTTTTTTTTTTAAAAAGAAAAGCCCATACAGGTACAAACACCTCACCATTAATCTTGGTCTAGTGGTTATTTCAAATGGTAATTGCTTTTTAAAAGTGGATCTCCTCTTTTTAATTTACCTAAATCTAGTTATGTTTCCATCCAGCCTTTGAATTTTAAAAGTTTTGATTACTTTATTACCATGATTGTAATAATAAGTAACTCAGCCAGTGAAGAGTTTAACTCTTCTCTAATAAGTTGAGACTATGCCAGTATTTATTGATTACTTGGCTGATGAAGTATGCATCCTTCACTGTATTCAGTGCTTGAAGGGACATCAGTAGTTTGAAAATATGCATGTTGGATTGCTGGTTTTCTCATCTAAATGGTTTACATACTGTCTTGTACTCACCCAAATTATCAAGTATTAAAATCGAACTTTAAATTCATGTAAGTCACAAAATAGCTAACTTTTCTGCTTTACTCATTATCTCTGCTTTTTTGTACAGGTAGGCTGTTTTGTTAGATTTTAGCATTACGTAACTGTGTTACTAAAAATAGTATGTGCATTTACATTTTGAAAACAGCATAGTGAGTTTTTTTTTTTAATGTGTAATTGGTTAGATAGCTTACCATACAACATACCATATAAATTCTAAAATGATTGATGGACTTGTGTAAAAGACAGCTTTCTCTGTGATCCTTTCTGCTTTTGTTCACTACCTTCTATAGCGTCACTACTTCTAAGCTTCTTTAATGTGTTTTGGTGTTACGTCATTCAAAATGTTGTCTGTGTGAGGTGCAAGCAGATGTGTTTTGTTTGAGTCAGGGATCATGAGTGTTGTTTATTCCTAGGCCAGAGTTTTTCAAGAGTTAATGGAGGTCTGGGCTCCTCACGTTATCTACCTAGTTGGAGATACGAAGAGTTTGAGTAAGAAGAAAATAGTTCTTATTGATACCAAATAAACAGTTAAGCCTGATGACTTCACTGGGATCATTCTTACGCTTTACATACCGAAAGTTAAGTGATCAGGTACTTTGCTGGATTTGGTGTGAACTACATCTTGTTGGGATGAGCCAAAGGAGCTATGTGTGGTGTTAATTATATTATCTGAGCATGACAAATTAAAAGGATGATTTGAGGACTTTCTGAATTTATTTTTGTTTGTTTCCTCTGCATTACACATGTTAATATATGGGATAGAGCATGGATGTTCAGCTGTTGAACATCCATATTAGTTGAACAGTTCCATATTAGAACTTCTGAGTATTGATTGGGTTTGTCTTCTTTATTTCTGATTGCACCAAAAATTTGCTTATGTAAATGGACAAAGCTGTGTTGACTTTGCTTCAGTTTCATGTATTTACACCAGCTAAAAACTTAGCGCATAAAAATGCAATGAGTATTGTGGCTGTTAATACCTTTTTTCTCACAAGTTAACAATTCTTTCTCTAATACGCTGAGGAGACAATGGTGGCACACAGCAGCCTGACTTCAGTTTCATTGACAGTGAATCACATTTGAGCAGAAAGAAAAAACTGTCACAGTTTCTTAATCTGGAAAATTCCATTGACCTCAGAAATAGCAGGGACAGCCTATAATTTTTAGAAGTGTTTTATTATCATCTTTCAACTATAAAGTTGGAAGCTTTATGACTAGGAGCCTACTGTAGAGGCTTTTGATATCAATATTCTTTCAGTTACTTTGAATTAATTTGGCTCAGACCTTCATAAAATCCTTTCTTGAGAGAGGGCCTGCTCCTGTTTTCACTGAAATAAAGTTTAACATTAACTTGGATGTCCTGGATAAGGTGTTACCACAAGAATGAATGTTGGTTCAATGTAAGCTGCATTAGCACTGAAGTAATTTGGTGCTGTAGAGTATGAATATTATTCTGTTGGAATTTCTTTTGAAAAATGCCAGCTCCTTCGAACTTCAGACCCTTGCTGCTTATGTTCAGAACCCAGGGTCTGGCTCCCTGGGACTTCAGTTTCTAGCATTATGAGTTGTTCAGCAGGTAACTTAAGTTTTTGCTTATGTCTGAACATGCGCTTGTCTTTCAGCGTTCGTAATGTTACCTGCATCAAGCACTTTGCAGTAGCTCCTAGCTTCCAGTAGTCCATAGTGTTAACTTGGTGTTTGTGAGGTGTAATAAGCTATGAATAATCGATAATCAGGTTAGATTGGATGGTAGAGTCTAGAACATCACTCTTGAAATGTGTTTCATTCGAGGAGGAACAGAGAAAGAGGGACTTACTTGACTTTGCAAATCTTTGAAGAGGCCCCAAATATTTTGAAATGAAAGAACTAGAGAGGCTCAGAGTGCATCTAGACAGTGCTACTGGGCAACATAAGTGGCCTAAGAAAGAGCACACATTTGTAACATGCTGTCACAATGACTTAAAACTAATTCAGGGCACTTCAATAACAATCTTAAGATTTTTACAAAGAATTTTGAGTAAGTTATTTAGCCTGTGAAAAGATACAGTTCAACAAAATAACACAATTCATATTTAATACAGGCTTAAGGTGGGTAAAACTGCTTTGATGTCCATTGAGGTACAAAGCAAAAGTGCTATAACTGCAATATCTGGCCGAGATCATTTCCAAAGAAAGACTTTGATTATCTTTTGGTTTTGGATGCCCGAATTGACATCTTAAATGGGCTCTGGCTTTAAGGGGACAGTGACCCTCCCTCTAAAATACATCCCAACCGTCCCTTTTACCCACCCAGAACTGGGAGAGAAGCTGAGCACTGAGGCATGCAGTCATGCAGCTCATCTTAACAGCTTGGCCTATGTTTCATCTTGATTTAAAACCACTGAAAACACTGAATGTTTGAACAGTCCACTTACTGTCTTGACAGCTAATCCAAGATAAAGGGAATGAGAATTATACCCTCTATTCCTAGAAGGATAAATATTAAGTCCCTTACTCCTCAGGCAGAGCATGACTGTGAACAAACGCTTATAAAGCAGCAGTGCAGTACGCTCTCTCGATCTGTAAAGTCTACAAGTTGAAGAATTTTATAAGTCAGGAGAAGAATTTTCTAGGTAGGCCTACATCACAGAAGAAGTATTGAAATGATCTCTCTCTAATTTTCATAGTTATTTTTTCCTATCCCAGTTTAAGTAAACATTGCTCCTGTTCTTTCCAGATGATAATGAGGCAAATGATAGAATTGGTATTAATTTCATAAGGTGTGGAAAATCGTGTCCTCTGTGACAGATGCTGCATATGAAGAAGCCTCTGTGGTCACTCAGACTTAGATCTTTTCATTGCTAAAAAAATGTGAAGTAATTATAGATCTGGAACATTATTTTTGATGACGTTTCTAGAGAAAGTGATTAATATCAGCAAAATGTTTTCAAGAAGTCACAACATTTGGTCATTGCCAAATGAGTTGATCTGAGCATGACATAGATCATGTGTCAACTCTGTTTAGCTGAGCTATGTAATCATTTTGACAAATGTATGCCAGGCTGTTATGTAATATCAAAAGGCATATTTAAATTGCAGGAAAGGCTTTAGACCATCAGAAGAAGCTTCTGCCAGGAATAGTAGTCTCACCAAGAGCTTTGAGTCTGTTGAACCCTCTGAATATCTCACAGAACTGTCTATTTTGGTTCACTCTACTTACCTGCCTGTTTTTCATAGTCAAAGGAAGTTTGTGTCTTGGAGACTGTGCTTCTTGGGTTGTTGGTTTGTTTTTTTTTTTAAGTTGGATAACTGTTTCAAAAGTTACAGTGGGAACAGAGAGTGAGCAAAGACATGGGCAGAGGGAGAGGAATGTGGCCAAGTACATAGAGCATTACTGTATAATCCATACTTTTTAGGAAATAAGATTAGGTCAGGCAAAGAGGGATTACAACCAATTTTAATTCCTGGGAATATCAACATACTACGGAAGTAGACTGGTTCTTCCAATTTGTCTATACATTGTCCTTGGTGTTGCTGTTATATAAATAACCGTGATATTAGCAACTGTTTGGCAAAAGCTACAGTCTCCCTTTTTTTTTGTGAATCTGTCTTTCCCTCTGCTTCCTAAAATAGAAGAGAACGCGTAAGAGGGTGGATGTAGCATAGCAAATGCCCACTAAATGTCACACTGTCAAGGTTTAAAGTTTCACTTCCCATTTTGCTTAAGTAGTAATTCACTGGGTCCCCCAGTTATATCTCACTTAACTTGGGACATTTAGCTGGAGTTTCTTAGGTCGGTGCCAGTGTTTTCCTCTTAGTCACTGGACAGAGATCTGAGTTGTCTTCTGGCTCTCCGCAGAAATTTAGATATACCTTCTAGGAGGTGGGGAGGCCTGAATAGCAGCCAGATGTAAGGTTATTTTTCTTCTGTTTCCTTGTCCAGTTTACTGCAAAAACAAGAGGCAAGTGAATTTTGTGGCAGCTGGTATCTATAGTTAATCTGCTTTATTTAGTCTCAGTGTTATCTGTCTTCTACCTCAAGTCTTTCCCACTAGCCACCTCAAACCTTCCTTTTCTATTTACCAACAGGGGAAGGGCAATGAGGTTAAGACCCTGGAGACTGCAAAGCTATCATCTAAGTTTGAACTTCCCTTGGTTGTCGTTTTCCTTAACCACCTCTTTTTTTTTTTAGGCCTATGCACCTTTGTTACAGGGCAACACTCTCATTAGAACTTTGTAAAACCCCGATACATAGTAACAAGGCATCTGAAGTTGACCTTTTGTCTGGGAGGGAGATTGCTAATGCTCTTGGCAGTGATTTGTGAAGTTTGCCTTCCTCAGTGAATTTAGGATCAGTTTAGTATTTAAGCTTACTTCTAAATCATGCATTTAATTTTATTGCTTTTTCTTTAGATCTATAGATTTGAGTAAGCATTAATGCATCAGTCGTATTTCATTCAGTGATTATAGTGCTTGATATCCTTTGTATTCACCTTCTAGAAATGCTTTGGCAGCAGAACTGACTATGCAAAAATGTGTAAGAGGTTTGAAATAATAAATGCACTATCAGTTTGGCTGACGCAGTTCAATATTTTAAGTTTTGTTTGTGACCCACTGTTCATCTCTGGCAATTTAAATATACGTATGCAGTGTTCTTTTTCAAAATGTGCAGGACAATAGGTAGGCTGTAGTGTTATCAGCATAATAAATCTTTACTAAAAGAGGTTTCTCTTATATTGCAAGTGCATGCCGCTACTGTTCTCATTTAGATGTTAAATTTAGAGGTGTGCAAAATTTGTTGAAGTTTGCTGCAAGTCTTAGCAAAATTTTTTTTTTTTTTTTTTTGGTAAGTGTGCTGTTTTATCCCTTCTGGGACTGCTTAAAATAACATGAATAACTGCACATTGAACCTTTGTCCCTGCTGATGCAGTAGCATCACATTGTTGAGGATACTTCTTTACCAAGGCAGTGCAGGATGCTGTAGTTGATAACCCATCTCACTAGCCATAAAAGGTTGGTAAAAAGGATCTTGAAGACACTTTGGGGCAATAAATTTGATTTACATTTTATGTGTCATGTTTGACTATAGTGCAGAAGTATCCAGCTCATTCCCAGCTCCAGAAGAATGGCACAATGATTGCCTGCAAACTGAATGCACTGCTAAAAAGAAACTATAAAAGATTTTGTTTGGAATGGTTTGGGGGTGTTTTTAAGCCTGGTAATCTTCTTATTCCTAGTTTATTTGTGATACTTTACCTAGCATTGTATTATAAAAGAAGAGTATCACTATTTCCTGTGAATTAGTGTGGTTGTTTGAAGCAACTCGGGCTTAATGATGTGTTTTTCTTCACAGTTGTTGAGCCTGTAAAAGAGGAACCTGTGTTGACGTTTGTTTTTTCTTACTGAGACTGCAAGACCACTGTAGACGTTCAGGTGGGAGGTAGAAGTGTGTGTTACACTCTAGTAGATAGTGGATAGCAGTGGATGTGGTGATTTCATGCTAAAGGCTTCAGAATTAGAGAGAATGGTAATAAATAATGCTCTGATTAGAGACAACACCACTCTGATACAGGCTGAAGATTTTTGAGCTTTGGTTTGGGAAAACAAGTGCATTTCCCCTTTTTGCTCTCCCGTGTGGAGAGGTCAGAAGTCATTTCAGTCTCTGCTCCCTTGGGAGTTGCAGTGATTTCTTTTTCTATGATCACTTAGGAGCTATTGACCTTGCCCCAGGGAATCTAGAAAAAGTAGGGTATGAAAGTGGGACAGACAGATTTGCATCAGGAAACTGAGTCTTTCCCTGACATCTCTGTGGAAGAACTTTTCCTCTCGGTCCAAACTTGGATGAGTGATTGTCTAGCCACATGTTTCTATAGAAGGTCACTGAAGAGGTTTTTCTACGTCTAGAGGTGTTTCAGGTTCTCACATCATACCTCATTTTCTGTTTGGGAACCACTACCAGCATCAGAATTGTGTTTGAAATCATACTGCAAGTACATCCCCTGTCTGTGATCTTTCTGAAGTGCTAAATGTTTCCAGACACTGAGGGAAACAGTAGAAAGGAGCATCTGGCACCACAGACAAGTTTCAAACATATGTGTTCTGAGCAACCAATACTGTGGTAACGTGAATGTTAAACCGTTTCTGGGATATCTTCCAGTTCACTCAGTATTTGAAATATAGTGCTGAAATAAACAAATTGTCCCTGGGTTCACCAGGGTCTGAGAAGCAACCATTCATTTACTTGTATTAAACCAACTGTTTTTTCAGAACCTTGTTTCATTCTGTTGGTAGTGCTGTAGCACAGGTTTATTTTGTTTAGGAAAGGCATTCTGCATCCATGCTAGAAGGAGCTGAGAGAGAAGCTGAGTGGCAAGATTGACACACTGTATTTTTATAGGGAATATATGGCGTATTTGGGCATTCTGAGAGAAACATTGAAGTAGTGATATACCCAAACATAAATAAGTATAAAGAATGCTTTTTCAAAGTAGCCTGGAGAAGTTGTGCCATTTAAAATTGGTAAGTTTCATCACCTCCGGTCGTTTGGAAAATCCTACCCAAATCACCTGAAAATACACGTTCATCTAACTGAGATTCCCAGACTTTCTTTTCCTCATTTACAAATGAAAGTTGGGAAAACAACCTGTCGTGCTAAGATGTGAGTATCCATGAAGACCAAGTCATCTTTTTGTGCAGGTAGTTGTTAAGAACTATTCAAGCAATAACGCTCATCATAGTTTATGCTTGCAAGACTTAAGTGGAGACTTTGGGTATGATAAGGCAAGAGGCAAAAGCCTTCATCAGCTGTGAAGGTTGTGTATGGCTATGTGGCAATGCACACCGAATGCTGTCATCCTCTTTTTTTGTATGATTTATTAATGTTTAGGGAGTAAAGGTGGATAAATCTTCTTTGAGCTCTTGTTGGCAAAACAGGGTAAAGTGTTGAAACCATTGGTTAACTTTTCTATGACTTCATTAAATTTTGGCTCAGTGCCTGTCTCCTTTAAGTATGATGGACTGTGGGTGATGAGCTGGCATACCATTCTGGATGTCAGTTTGTGTGGGAGAATAAATCACAAACCTACAAGGTAGTAGAGTCTTAGGTTTTAACAAAAAAGCTCAGGCAGACAAACCCCAAACAGCAACACTTTCCCAAGTAACACTTTCCTTGGATAAGAAGGAATGCAGTAAAATGAATCCTGAACATTAGGAGCCATTTTTCAATCTCAGCTTTTTTTATCTGCCAACTTTCTGTTGGAGTTTAATCTATTAAAGTTCCAAATGAGTGTGAATTCCAGTTCATTGCCCACTGATATTATTGAGGCCTTAAGACTTGTGAAATGGATTTTATTGACACGTTTGAAAGTTAACCCTCTCCTATGCTCCTGTGCAGAGGGTAGCCGCTGAAAGCGCAGACTGCCACACTTACCTTGTCAAAATCTCTAATGTAAGATCTTTAGAAATCTGAACAAATATTGATGTCTTGGGCTGCAAATAAATTATGTTTGTCTCACTCAGAATCTTAATGCTTTTCAGTAGATTCACGAGGAAGTAAGTAATAAGCTCATGTATAATACCAAGACACTTAGATGTTTTGTATCATTATCTGTCCTGATCCTACTCATGCCAACAGTAGTTGTTTCCTTGACTTTGGTCAGAGTTTCAGAAAGGAGAAGTATTATCCTCTACTGCCTTTACTGCCTTTGCTAACAGACCTCATCGCACTCCAGTGCAGTGGAGGTCTAAGCGAGGGTTGCCCTTCCCCAGGAAAAGAAGGGAGAGTTTCCAATAGGATGAGCTGTCTGTACAGAGTTAGTAAGACACTTTCTTCCTTCCCTCCCCCTACCCTCAGAGATGCTATAATGGAAAACAGATATGGACAACTGCTTCAGCTGTTTCGCATTCTTTATCTGAAAGTTACATTTTTATAAGTAGCTCATAAAAGAGTAATAAATTCTGATTTGCTAAAAGCCATCTGGTTAATGGATTGCTTCAGAACTATTTATAATAGCAGCTATCTATGTAATTAACAGTTATAAAACATACTGCTTGTGCCTATAAGATGCATATTACCATTGTTTATTAACCCTTTGTGAGTGATGTATGGCTGCACTCTAAAGTTCAGGACATATTTTGTTTGAAGAAAGCATAATATTGAGTTAGCAATTTTAAATACCGTTTTTAGCTGTACCGTGTCTCCAGAAATTGTCTCCCTTCATCGGTGTGTGCTATTCTGGAAGGCTTACACCTTGGCCTTAAACCTGGTGGTTGATATTATCTCTTAAACTCAGAGCTTGGTGAAGGCGGGTGCAGTGATATGGCCTGAGTTTGGTCAGCCTGAGCAATGCATTCCTTTCCAGAACATATGGGTGTAAACCTTCTCTTCCATTCAGTTGAAAGGCCAGACATACTACTGAGAGATCAAGAGAGAGAGAGAGAAACATGGCATTTTGTTCCGATGTCTGTATTGACTCCAGATGCGTGGGGCAGAGTTTCAGGTAGAGTTTGGCAGACTTTCACCAAGTCCAGCCTCACCCCTCCTGCTAGTTTGGGAGTTGCAGCTCCTCAGAGACTTGCATGGCACAGCCAACCGCAAATGTAGTACTATTAGGAACTACCATAGCGTCGCCACTGACTGGTAAGTTGAGCGTGAGGAAGTGTCACGCTGTGTCCTGATTCAACTACTTACACACCTGTAGAAACAAAGCAGAAAGGACGTAAAGGTTCCGAGTGTTTTTTATGTCTTTCTCAGTGGTATTCAAACCTACGTCTAAGAGGTAAAGTACCACATATCAGTTCCTTGGGCTGGATCCTCTTTGTGGGGCTCAAAGGTCTCCTTGAGACTATTTTCCTAAGTGTTGCTTTAAAAGTCTCCCAAGGAGCCATCAAAATAAAAATGCTTAGCTGATCTTGTGTGAAAACAAAAAGAATGCAAGCACACAGCAATTTCAGAGAAGCTGGCAGGAATTTTTAATGTGACTGAAAGTGTCTGAGTGACAAATTAGTAATAAAAATGTCACTAATTAGACTGTAGTAGAATCTTGATAATCAAAACTACTTGGGTGAGACTAAATATATTCAGATGATGGGGAGCCCAGATAATGGGAATCAGCTGAACAGAGAGGCAAGCTGGCAGCTTGTTACAAAGGGAGGCTTGGAGCGACGGTGGGTGTTTTGAATAAACAAGCACCTCACACAATGTACAGAACACAGTCCAAAAGTAGTAATGAAAGGACAACTGGGTCAAGAATTTTAAGTAGTAGGGAAACATCAGCTCCCTTGAATGAAGGAGGACAGAGGCAGTGCTAGAACTTCTCTCTGAGACAAGTAAGCCTGGGAAGCCTGGCTTAAACCCTCTGAAGTCTGTTCTGTCCTACCAAGCGGATCCTGTGTGCTCAAGGGGCCTCTCGGGTCCCCTGTTCTGCCACCAGCACAAGTTCGTGACGTGGGACGTCAATAGGAATTGGGTCTGCTGTGGGATAAATCACCTCTTTAAGAGGGTTAGGGCTAGCTGATTTAGGTAACAGGTTAGTTCTGCGGTAGGAACTGGTGACACATGTTCTGGAGAAGGGGAGGAGACACTGGAAGGCTTTCTTTATCCTTGAGGCAGCTGGTTTAACGAATGCAGTTTAGTAGAAAATTTGCCGAAAATGCTAGAAGTTGCCCTTTGCAGGAAGATGAAAGTTTGAACAAGATGTCTGTAGAGGGAAGGAATAATCCAATGTCAGTATCAACTGTTGTGTGAGGAAGAAAAACCTTCTCTCTGACAAGGGAATGTCTTTTGATTCATTGGTTGGTAAGTTGAATGACTTACAGGGATGCTGTGATCCTTTCAATCATTTTTTCTGCTGGTTCTAATGCTGCATTTATGTCATTCTTCCCATCCCTTCTCAGGTGGGATTGTGGGAGAAGTAGTACATTAAGTACCTAGTTTAGTGTTGTCATGCGTAGCAAGCTTACGGTGTGAGGTGAAAGGGCCTTTGGTATGGAAAAGAAAACAACCCTGGGGAACAGGGCTAAAGAACATGTAGGATAAAATGGCTCTGCTATGGATGAAAAGAAATTATCATAAAATAACATTATTTCTGTTTTAAGAAAAAAAAAAAAAAAAAATTTTTTTCCTTGCCGATCCAGCCCTGTCACGGCATAGACCAAACACTAGTTTAGCTGGATGAAACACAAGTGTGATTCCCTTTGTCTTTTCCAATTTACTGTTGTAATTACTGTAGTGCGGGGTTACTGAGCTGTCCCTTCTATGTTGCAGTAGGATCATTTGTGACGGTGGCAATCACGAAGCACATTACTGCTACAGAAGCACTGATTTAGCTTGAATTCCTGAAAATACCACTTTTCAGCACCATTTGATCTGAGGCACCTGCATTAGCTAGCCACAGCGAAGGCAGAGGCACCTCCAGAAGGTGACTTGGAGTGCCCGCGCTAATATTCTGACCCAGCTCACCCTCTTCAGTAGTCTCCTATCTTGTCCCTCTGATTGCTATGCAGAGATTTTTAGGTTAGGCAGGATGAATCAGGGTGTGCAGGCCTGTTTGAACCTTTAGTCCCCTTGATACTTCTAAGCCCATTTTTTTTTTCCTGCTTACCTTCCATGAGGCGCACAGAGGCTTGCCAGAGCATCCGTTTTCTGAGATCTCCTGCTTGCACTGAGCCTGGTTTCTGACAATACAGCTGTTCCTCACATAGGGCCACCCTTTTCTTCACATCCTGCTTCATAAATAGTTAATATCTGGATATTTCAGGCCTCCCTCTGGAGACCGTTGCATTCACTCACCAAGAATTTACTCACAAATTGATACCATGCTTGAGCAATCAAAGGATGTTTACAGCAGAGGTGGCTGTGGCTTCTGCTTAAGGTCAGAACCTCATATCTTAATTGATAATTGGAGAACAAGATGTGATTCATATTTAAGTGGACTTACCAGGAATGTAGTCGGCTTTTCAATTAGCTAGTAGCTTCTAAATCACTGTATCAGTGTGAGGGGTATTTATTGCAATGTGTGTGTGTTTTAGTTCCAGCTTTAAGATAATGCTTACACCCTCTGGAAAGAAGCAGTCTTGCTTCCAAAAATAAAGAGGTTTTCCACAGGGAAATCAGGAGTGGACTAATTGGGCTTCTATAGTTATCTCATTGCTGTATATGCAGCCATAATTTATGCAACTATAATTATTCACAAATTTGTGTCTGCCTTACCTCCATGAAGGAAGTGTGTGGGGGAGATTTTTTCTGCACCTGGACTAACTCAGTAAAATACTAAATAAGCTTGTCTGATGCTGATAGATGAAAGTCATTTTACACAGGAAAACAGTGCTGGCAATTATGAAAGACAGGCGGGTTGAGTTAAGGGCTGATCATGCACAAAGACTGCTGTGAGTTAACAGATCAAATTTACACTTCAGTTCCCAGTGTGTAACTAGTGTTGCAATTAAAGAATGAGTTGCAGCTTTTCTGGCAGCTGCTTGGGTGACTTCACCAGCTTGTGAGTGGGAGCACTTTTAAGGGAACACAGGCAACTCAAAGCCTGTGCAGGTATTTAACACAGCACCGCATATTAGTGCATTTGTAACAAGTATGTCAGTGAAGGGTACACGTTGGACAGCCCAAACACTTTTCCATATTTCATAATAAAGAATGCAGTAATTGCCTAGAAAATTTCTAACTTAAAAAATAATTTATCTGCTTACAAAGGCAGTGGTGCTCTGAGTAACCCAGTAGTAAGAAACTATATATTTCCATGGATAGAAATGCACAGTTTCCATCTACGTTTTCTCTTAGGTCAGTATTGTGGCAGGGTGGCATGAAGCTCTCTGTGTGCTAGCAATCCTTATATCCACGTGTGTGGGATATCCTTTTGCTGAGCAACTTTCTAAAGTGCTTCCTCAGTGTGTGCAAGTAATTTCCATTACTAAGCAGCATATAGCCATGGGAGATTTCTATGTAAATATTTAAGCCATCGGTAAATAAGAAAACAGGTAAAAATCACACATAAGACAGGAATTACAAGATGCTCCCCTGTAGTGGTGCTAAGTTCCTCTGACCTGGAAATGCTAATAATTTAGATACTTTTATTTTGGCTAATGGTTGCTTAATGCTCAAAATAAGTAGTGAAAAGTCACTAGACAATACATTTAAAAGGTTCTTAATAACATCAAATAAAAGTTGCAGCCTAGGGCAGGCTAAAGATAACTGAAATCAAGCAAAGGAGCAGGCTGTTAAGGAACCTAGCTGATTTATTTACAGGTGCAGTGCTTTTTCCTTAGTTGATCATACTATTAGTGGATGCCAGGGTGAAATTAGAAGGAAGCCTGGCAGCACAGATTTTTTTTTTTAATAGTGGGTAACACTCTATGATACATATCTGTTAAAAAAAAAAAAAAGAAGATGGTACCCTCACAAAGCTGGCTGCCTGGAAGCATTGCTGTGAAGGTGAACAAGAAATCATTGTTTCGTTTTGGACATGGCGCAGTGCAAAGCATTAACTAGAACCTCCCCTTGACCACACCACCGTTCATGCTTTCGCATAAACTCACACCCTGAGGTTAGCTGAAGTACGATATACTTGCGCAAGCAAAGCTGCAGATGGAAGGGATGTTGCAATTCTTTGTGCCAGCTTGTATTAATTGCTGAGGATTAGTAGAATTGCCTGTCTGTTGCTTCTACATCCATGTGAAGTTATATCACATAAGGGATATGTGGTTGTGCTGCCTGTTCTTCTTACAAAATAAGTTTTGAATTGGCCGACCAATTTGTACAAATTTGAGAGAGGGACAGAAGTATCAAAAATAATAATGTGCAGTAAGCTTTGTGAATATAGGTAACTAGTTGAAAGAGAGAGAATAATGCTCCTGCTAGTTCCTGACATAGCTTCTTACTGAAATTATAGCATAAACTTACTACTAGACACCAGAAAACCCACCTTGTGCAAAACACGAAGATTGCAAGACACAGGAAAAGAGATTTTGGAAGTTTTGTTACTTAAGAGAGCTACCAGTGTTGCATGGTTGCCATTTTCCCTCCCCACTCTCCTCTGTAACAGTTAACTACCAGCCCCTGGGTTTTTTTCCTCAAATGTGATACATGTTCACACCAGTATTGATGAAAGTAAACAAACCAGAGCTGTGATGGCTGACACTCCTTTAAAAAGATGGGATAAAAATCAATGTGTGCTAAGTGCAAGTGGAGAAAGAGAGTGGCAGAAGAAAGGAATTGGGTTTTTTTAAGCTACCAAGAAGCATTGCTCTCAGTGCAAAGGTAGCACATAACATCTTTCTTTTTATAATGAAGTTTTGTGTAACCTGACTAATGGCAAGAAAAAACCCTAACAATTATGTGCATGTTCTCTTTAGAAGAAAAAGGAGGAAGAGGCTTCTGTTCCAGAGATGGAGTGGAAAGCTCCCTTTTAAAACCTTTCTAATCTAAAAGGAGGCTGACCCATCTTTTAGTGAGTCTTGTATACACTGATTTTTTTTTATGGTCTCTGACCTCATTAGTGGTTGCTGGAAATAATTAAAACCCATAGCAGAAGATCATAATGGAAGGTAGGAGAAAATAATATNTCTCTGACCTCATTAGTGGTTGCTGGAAATAATTAAAACCCATAGCAGAAGATCATAATGGAAGGTAGGAGAAAATAATATAATTAATGTAGGCTTTTAGATATTGTTGCATATTATTGTACATTATCTGATTTATTCTTCTCCACTATACAAATGGAGTGGAGAAAACCTTAACAAAACTGAACCATGTAGTACAAAAAAAGAAAAGTGACAATACCCCTGATGACTTACTCCTTGTCAACCTAATTCTATGAACAAAAGCGAGAATTAAAGTTAGAGCACAAAGTACAGAGGGCTGAACCCAGTCTTAGCAGAGGAAATACCCTGATACGGTGTGCACTGTTGTGCTTCTGCAGTTTAACTAAAACTAGAGTATGCCTTCCTAGGAGGGGAGTTTGCTTGTCTTTTTCTGAATGAAAAAAGAAATTTTTTTTCATCCTATGAAATCTTGAAAGAAGTGTTTTGTTTTAATTTCTTCTACTAGCTAACTATCTAGAAAGCATAGTAGAAAGCATGGAAAGAGCTTACTCTTTGTCTCTCTTTTGCACTAGTGTTCATTCTGAGGGCAAAATTTTCTTCTGGGGATCCAGGTGGGATACCAGGGATCATTAGGGGTTTATCTATGAAAGAGAAGAATGCTTGTGTGATGTCTGAACAACTTTGTTCAGAGATTTATTAATTGCTTGTATATATAAAAATCAAGCCCGCATAATATGATTCTATGATTCCGTGCATAACGGAGATCGCTCCTTTGGTGGCCATTTGACGGGCAGGGCCTTAATATTTGCTGTTGCTCACTGGAGTGTCGCAGATGAGACTTTTTTTTTTAATAACACCTCTTGGCTCACTTTCACTGTCCTTTATTATTTTAAATGTGTTCTAGCACTTCCAATCAGCGGCTGAATTTGGCAGAACCTGGATCAGTGTGCCATCAGGTAGTACGTTGCACTCGCAAAAGCAAACGCTTGTGCTCACTTGGACCTCTCAGAGCTATAGAGCAAGAGGGAATGGGAATCTGCCTGGATTTCCTGATGTTCTTGCTTTGAACGAAGAAGACTTTGTGCGTTCTCATATGAAACCTCAGATACAAAACCAAGAAATTTAACCTCTAAAGGAGTCTTGATTCCCATGGGGTTGGCAAAGCTGTGCGTCACTAACGGGTATCATAGACCAGTATGTGTGCAGTAATAAGGCTGTAGCTCCTGAGGGGGGGAGTTCTTCTTTAAGAAGAGAATAATCACTTTAATGGGTCCACCTTTTTCTGACAGAGTGGTGTAAGCCAGGCAGCAATGAGGCCGGAATTAAGCAGTGAGTAGCCGATACCATGAGTGAAAGAGCATCATATTAGCCTACTAGTTCTTAAAAAGGTGGTATATCTGCCACCTAATACTAGAAACATTACTGAACCACTGGAGGAAATAATCGGCTTATAGTGACTGTATATACGGTGATACAGAAACTGTCTGGGAAGATGGTAGTAGATGTAGGCTCGTGGAAGGTTCTTATTAGACTTACTGACTTAATGTCTGCAAAGTTGCAATATAGTAATTTTATCAAAGTTATCAAGATACTAACACAGCTTCCAGACTCAAAACCATAGGAGAACTCGTGAAGAAAAAAAATGGTTTAGATCTTAACTTTCTCCATAGAGAATAAATGGAGTTGCTGCAGCATTGTAAATTTTCAGTCAAGAACATTTTTTTTGCACTAAGACTCCTCTACAGCATTTTGTCTAGAGTGAAAAGAGGATCTGAAAGTGGGGGTATAAATCAATCAAATGCTCCTTTTCTCTGGCAATGTAGAAGAGGCCTTAGCCAGAGCAGTGAGGAGGGTGTTTGTGTACATGCAACTGCTTTTCAAATACCTTGGTTTAGCTTATGTACATTTTATGTACGTAAGTGAACAGGGAATGTATGTTAAGTGTTATCAGTGAATAGACCGAGACTCACAAGAATGACAAGACCTAAATCTGCAATGAATAAACTCTTTTGAAATAAATCCATGGGTTGAAGGAGAGAAGTGGGGAGGGGAGGGCAGTTGTGTATCTACTAAAAAGGCAAAAGTGTAGTAGTGCAGGAATGACTAATGCTAATTCTTTCTGCTTGTTCTAGCAGCCGAAGTGGCTAGCAGAACACCATCTCTGTTGTGCTGATCTTACTTCATTTGGTTTTTTGGTAGCTGTATCATCACAGACACACAATTTTGGTAGCAGTGCAAAACATCTTAGTAATTCTTCACTAACATTATTGAGTGTTGGGGTCTCTTAGTGTTCCTAAAAAAATAGGAGAGACCAGACCTCAGAAATGGATGCTTAATATACAGAATATCAAAATGTTCATTCATACATAAATTAATCATGTTTTGTGCCAAAAGTGGACTACAGTCTGTCTACTGAACAGACATAAAGCTCTCCACTTCTGGTTGTTTTTATCTACCATCACTTTTGTGGGCCATCTACATAAAGTTGACTAGGAAATACAAATTCCACTAATTGCAGTAATACTGACTTCTCTGTGTTTTCTGTGGCTTAAGAAGGTGATTTATGCCTTTGTGGTTTAAGGAGGCTAAATACCTCAGCAGTGCAGTGGATATTTGTGTACATAGTGCCTGTTAAAGTTCATGGAAGTTTGCAAACTCATCTTCAGCACATAAATTGATGGAGCGAGTTGTAGGGTGTGCTAATATCCTATTGCTTATGTTGTACTCTTCATGGGAACATCTTAATGGCCGTACAAAAGGGCTAAATCACAACTAGCTATATAAAAAGCCAATGATGAATAAGTGGGTAAGTAGATTTAATAGAAATGTAGTGAGTGACTCAGCCAATCTGATTTGGGTAGGAAGCAAGTTTAATGGATTTGGGATAAAATATTTCTGGCTCCCAGATGTGGTATTAACTCAAACAGTCAATTCTGCAGCAAATGCAACATAGAAAAGAGAATATTTTTTAATGTTTCTCACGTGACAAAAGGCAAGTATGCAGATTCTCATTGTAATAGAAGCAAAAGAAGAGAGACCTCTTCATCCCACTCCCAACTTAAGTATATAGGCAGATTGAATTGGTTACCTGATTCTTCACTGATACCATCCATATGATCTCAGTTTATGAATGGCATAAAAAATAGTAACATCAGGAAATATGAGCATCCATGGGAAAACTATGCAATGCAGCCTACAGCAAAAAACGAAAAGGAGAGCCTTTCTCTTCTAGAGCTAGTGCCTAAGGTTTTCAGCTAGACACTAAATAAGTAAATTCTACCCAGCTATGTAATAAAATAATAAGTGCAGTGATATAAGGAATAATTAAATCAATTCAGACCTCCTAAATTGTGCCAAGTGTTAAATTTTAATTATAACAATATATGAGTATTCATAGGGTAAATGGACAGCATGGCAAAATTAAAGCAAACATTTACACTCAGAGTAGGACAGTGCTTTTCTTTGTTAATGTCTATTTCCAGGATTAGATCTAGATTCTGTAATCCAGATTGCTTGAGTGCTTTAATTGTAAACTATCTTCCATCTGCTTATATTTTCCGTAGTGTTCTCAGTGGAATCTTCTAGGGTCTTTTGTCACTGCGTGATGACATTTTAAAAAAAGATTTGGTCAGAAGCATTCAGGGGTATGTTTTCTACATGCACACTAACCAGGATGTCCAGTGCCCTCAATGAAGAGTTAATTCCAAAGGAACTCGCGGTTCCATCATAGTGAAGACAACTGGCAATTTCTTACCTGAAACTGTACATAGGATTGAAATGTGGGAGCATATTGGAGTAACTGCCCTTCTCCCTCATGTCAGGAACACATAAGGAGGTACCCAGTTCTTGGAGTTGACTTTGCCGTTCATCTTTTGGGTACAAGTGTTGCCAACAGGTAGAGGCTGGGTGGCAAGAAGCAGGACTGTCTATAGTCTGCCGTTACAGATGTTGGCATTGGATGCGTAGCATCTCTGGCTATTTCTAAGATCCAAGCGGATGTATGATACTGAGGGACCCTAAAACTTGGTTTCTTCTTTAATGTCTTTTGAGGGACTATCAAAATGGGTGTATAAAATTATCAGAGAAGAAGGGGTGGGATAAAGGGTAGAAACCATCATCAGCAGTGAAATCGAGAAAGTTATGGAAACTGTTATTCAAGCCAGCATCTGTCTCTAAGGCAGCTCCAATGCACAAAAATGCTTGTCTTTGAGGATTTGGATGTTTTTCTCGCAGTACTGAGGACAAAAGCAGAACTCGCATGTTCCTGAGTAGACACAGCACCTCACACCCTCCCCAAGTCCTCATCAGCAGTTTCTATCCTCAAGGACAAAAATAGGGCCAAACATGGAAGAAACACTCTTCTGGGAAAGCTTGCACCTTAAAGGCTGCCTGTCTTTGGATACAGAGAAACATATTTAATGGTAGGAGCAGAAGGCTGTCTGCAGAAAAGAAATCGGGTCTGAGATTAAAGCAGGGACCTGGGGGAATTCACTGTGTTTGAAGAGCAAACAGGCTGCAAAGCTGCATTTGTCTTGTTAAGCACCCATAGACCTTCCACCATGAGGTGCCTTGAGAGACTGAAATACTGGAGTGTTAGCATGAGGTTTAGCATGAATCTGTATATAATTAGCATTATTGGTACCACTAGTTAACAGTAACAGCTGAATCTTTAGTTGACATCTTGTCATGTTTTATCCAGCTCTCATATATGTTGTTCCTAAATTACCAGCCTCTGCATTAGTTGTCTTACTGGCTGTCACGTAGTCCTATGGAAAAGAAAAATCTGTCTGGGGTGCAAACATGCTGACTTTTCATGGTTGGTCAGGGGACGCTTCAAGCACGACTGCTGCCTTTGGATGTAAAAGCATATATAGCCTGTTGGAAGCTTTCTCTTCAAATTGTTTCTTTCCCCGCCCCCACTAGTAAGAATCCTTGAATGACAGCACCTGCTATGAAGGTTTGAGCGGTAACTGTTTTCCCCAGCTACTCCCCTTTGTATCTGTCCCTGAATTTCTGCAGCTGAAAGAACTTAAGACAGTAAAGTATATGCTGAAGGTGCAAGTCCAACAGAGAATATTTTCTTCATGATTTTTTATATATCTGTTACCATGTAAACCAATTTTTCTAACTGGACATAGTATAAAAACTGATAGTGCAGTATCGTGTTCTTCAATTTTGAGCAACAAGACGACTGGCTGCCCTTTTTCTCTGCAAGACCATCTTCAGCTTTGGATGCCAGCTCTCTCCTCCTCTTCTTCCTCTCTCCCCTCAGCCTGGCTCAAAATCCATGTCATTCAGCAACTTGGGTTAATACCTCATGCAAAAAAGAGGTCACCCTGTATTTCATAAAAAGTAAGAAAACAGAATCTGCAACATGCCTGTGGACTACCTTCACTTCAGATATGAAGAATAGGAGGGTGAAAAAATGCCAGTGTCTCGATCAATAATTTAGGTGGATCATGTCTTGAAGAATGTCGGTGGATACTAAGTGTTTTGACAACTGGGACAGAAGAGCCCCAGCTTTAAGCACCAAATACTAGCTTTCACTTAGGAAACTGTAGGTCTCTGCTAGTGTTGATTAGGGAAGATTAGTACCTATCAAGAAAATAATTAAGAGTGAGCTTTGGGTTGAGTGTCATTTAAAAAAAAACAAATAGGGGCAAGGGGAAGGTCTCATTAACAATAAGAGATTATTATAAGCAGCCAGTTTTGAGAAAAAGAGCTTCATTTAACAGGAGAGCCTCAGTGTCTTCTATAACCAAGCTATGTTTATTTTCTAGTTCCCCACATACTTCTGCTCCTTTATAAATCTAAGTCCCTCCTGAAACTTTCTGCGCATGCTCTTGTTGCTATTATCATATAGCAGAAAAGGAATATATGCTTTAAAAACTTTCTGCCCTATTTTAAAATACTTCTCAAGGACCCACAGAAATCCTAATAAATCCTAATTCATAGAAATTGTTAATAAATCAGAAGGTAATTGTGGTGGCTATCTGAATGCTAATACTGTTGTTTAAATCAACTGGCAGAGCTGAATGCTGATTGATTAAACCTTTTGGTGTGGTGGGAAGACTGTAGTTGTATGGGATGCTCTCTTGCAGAGCAAGCGTAGCTTCGGCTATTAACAAACCTTCTTGGGCTGTAATCTCACACACCCCTGCCAGGCTTCTCCTTTTTCTTCTTGATGCCCATTCTGCACCACTGACGGGAGTCTGATGACTCCCGGTTTCTGCTCTGGATTTCTGTTGTGGATCTGGTGAAGGCACAGGGATTAGAAGCCCTAAGAGCACGGTAGCACAGAAGAAGTATAACTAATTTGTAGTAAGTGGTATATGTCAATTTTATGCTGTCAGGGGATGTGCCTTGGGGGTGATGTGTTTTCCTTCTCATCACTGTGTGAAGTAAAGATATTAATTGCTGAGGCAGTCTCAAGTATCTGTTTTTCTTCCTCCAGCAGAGCTTCGTTCATACTGCTGTGGAGCTAGCTGGCCACGTCTGAAGTTTTGCTTTCACTTACAGCTAAGGATGAATTTGTTGGGCTTTTTTTTCCTTAAACATTTGAGATTCAAGTTTTTAAGGTGAAAGTAAATATGCATGAAGGCTAGGTGAGTGTGGGGAGAAAAGCCGTATCAGTTACTTCTGAAGCTTGGCTGCCCGTTTTTCCTCAACTGACTAAACTTCTAAAGGAGGTTGCACATTTCTGCCACAGCCTTCCTCCCATGCTTCTCAGCTCTTTGCAAGGAGGTAGTTTTACTAGTATCAAGGCAGTACGCATTTTACTGAGGAAGAGAAATAAAACTGCTTCTACTTTATCTCCCCAAGATTTGTGGGGGTTTTGTTTTGGGTTTCTTTGTTTGTTTGTTTTTGAAGTGAAGCTAGAAAGCAGCTTGACTGTTGCCATAGGTCCAAGAAGCACCTTTGTGCCTTTGAGAACAGTGGATCTGCAGTGCTATTGCGGTGCAATGATCAAGAGGGGGAAGAGAGGCAAAAGCAGCTGGAGCAGCAAGTGAAAAATGACTTTTGGATTTCAGAATAAGCTTGTAGCAAATAGGAGGATAGGGTTTTGAATTGAAGGATTTTCAAAATGACAAAAAGATCTTCTAGCTTCTATATTTGCCATTTCTATGGCGTTGGCCGTGAGTGGCTGCATTCCTGGAGCTGCCTGATAACAGCTCAGAGCTGTGCCTGGCTGGATCAGTAAGGCACATCCGATAGCGTCTGAAACCTGCAAGTGAAGCACTTTCACCTTTTCTGTATCATGCTTTCTTTTCAGACATGTTATTGTCCACTACTGCAGCATGTCATGAAACTTGAGAGCACACGGGGGTGTGTTGAGAGGCTAAGGTAGACCATGTCTAACGATGGGCCGAGGCCAATGTGTGAGGTTCAACAAGGCCAAGTGCCAGGTCCTGCACTTGGGCCACAACAACCCCAGGCAACGTGCCAGGCTTGGGGAGGAGTGGCTGGAAAGTGCCCAGAGGAGAAGGACCTGGGGGGGCTGGTNGACTTGATGATCTTAGAGCTCTTTTCCAACCTTAGTGATTCTATGATTCTATTCTATGTTTACAACAACGTGTAAAAGCCTGATGTGAAAACCTCTGGGATTTCTCTCAAGGAGAGAACTTACCAGGTACAGCTGGCATAGAAGGGGATGGGAGTTATAAAAGCAACCTTTTCTCTTTTTGTCTTTGCCTTCCCTCCCACATTCCTCCATTTCCAGAAGGGAACAAGACAAGAGCTGCAGTTCTCTGTGTTTGCAGCTGTTTCACTCTCACGTGTCCTGCGCGAGATGGGAAGGAAGGTGTCACAGAACAGCCGGCAGTTGGTCTGGTTTGGGTAGCTATGTGTTCAGGGACACTGAGGAGGAGGGGGAATAAAGTTTTGCAGCCATTTGTCATTCAGATGGTGGGAGGGTGGTAACGCGCAAGGTCTATTCTTGGTTGTCTCAGGAAAAATCCTACTGAACCTTCATGCATTCTGCTGACAAGCCAAACCACAAATTCTCCATGCAGAGTGCCACGAGATGCATCGTGCTTGCCTATCTGAGGGAGTTAAGGGATGATGAGACTGAATATGGCAGTAGTCCCTCAGTGGCTTTACCTCCCACTTTGAAGACAGGACCAAGCAGGTGTGCAGTGTGTTTTCAGGGTAACGTAGCAATTTGGTTTAAGCAGCCACCACTGTTTTCTTTTGCAGCTGGGGGAGCGTATGGCTGTGGCAGCACAGTCGGTGTATGTGCAGGATGGTATCGCTCTAACACAGGAGCAATGCTGAAGCTGCCGTGGCTGACAGGTAGAAACCTGAAGTGTGAAAGAAGCAGCTAAATCTCTTCCTCTTCCTGACAGCTGCCTCGGGATACGACAGAATGAAATGAGAACTGGAATCTGTTCATCCCCTTTTCTGTGCTGCGTTTGGTGCCGTGCTAATCTTTCACGAGTTTCTGGCGAATAAGGACTTGCTTATGGCACGGTATATATTAGAGTCTTTTGTGTACGTGTCATTTCAGAGATAATACTACTACATAACAGTGCATAGTAAATAACAATCTTTCAGTCGTTATTACAATTTAGGATAGCAATGTAAGTACTTTGAATTGGGTGGAGAAGAAAAGGTCAAGGTGTGAAATGACTTCCTGGGAGTCATGCAGGCAACAAAGCTGTAGAAGAGCAGAGAATCGTACCTCGCTACTCTCAGTTTCATTCTCATGCTGCAAAAGCAAGCTCATCATTCTTCATCTTCAGATATTTTTTAACAAGTATGGTCTGCCTAGTAGGGCTTTGAGAGAAATGTGTCTATTCCCTCTTGTGACAGGTTGTGCACACACACACAACCCAGCTCTCACCAGGCTCTGTTTGCACCCGTAATTAATACAAAAAAAAATACAAAAAATACAAAATTTGCTTGTAATATATTATTAGATTTCCTTTGATTCTTACCCTGGTGAAATGGCGAGAATGAAAATAGTGGCTTTGGTTTACGTCTTCACTTTTTTTAATTATTATTTTTTTCTAGATAGGTGCTGCTGTTATATTTATTGTGACCAGCAAGGTCTGCAAATACTTTTGTTTTGCAGAAGTTCACTGGAGATAGTGAAAATTAATGTCTGCTTTTTCACATCATTGTTTTCCAGAAGGCAAAACTCCCTCTTCTCCATGGGTCTTCTCCCAACAACAAATGTCATTAATCTTTTGTTTATTGTATTTCTTGATTCAGGGTGTTGGTTAAGCATCCACACTTTAAATATATCTGCCTTGGAATTTATGTACTATATATAATGGCAGTGTAGCCACATGATGTTCTGTACCAATAGGGCTATTTTTAAAACACTTTCTTGAATGATTTCCTATCATCATCTTCCATTTACCTTTGTTTTGGTTACAGCCTGTTAATAATGAAGAGAGCTGATTTGGGTGAAAGTTCACTATTAACTTAATTATCTTTTATTCAGGTCCACTGGATTACTGCAATAAATGCTGATTGCTATCTCAGTCTCTTTCTTACCCTGAGTTCTGCATTTGCACTGCAGATTGTCTACTAAAAATGTGCCAAGGTTTTTTTGGTTTGTTCTAAATACCCTGACTATGGGATTCATGATTAACTGTCGATCCTTTAGAAGTTACAATGTGGAGTTGCAATATTGGTAATGGAGCGAGAAAAGGGCTGCGGTTGGACGGATGTTTCTAGCTGAGGTTCCCTACCTCCTGTATTCCTTGTGCCTGATCCTTGTGCCTAACCTTCACATGTACCATCATTTTCTGCTGGAATCCCAAAATGCTCTTGTTTAGAAGCGTAAGTGAGATTTCGGTGCACAGACGAATGTCAGAATGATTCCTTCTCACCCCGTGGCGTTGAGCACCAGCGCGTTACCTGTTTATCTCAGCTTTGACCACTGTGGACAGAAGGTGCACATACTAAGGCTAAGCTAGTAAGAAAGTACTTCTGTTGCTTTGTGGGAAAAAACCCACAGATGTTTATTTTTGCTTTTTTTTTCAAAATCCTAAATGCTACACAAAGCCACCTTTCACGTTTTCATCAAAGTCATGCCATTTTGCCTTCCCACCTCAGCAGGAAGAAGTGGCTTCCTTGACTCACGCTGTGATTTGTACTTGTGCTTCTGAGGAGCTTGACCTTACTGTGCTCGAGTGCTTCAGCCTGAAAGATTGACCCGTGACTGAAAGTGGTTGAGAATGATGTATTTATTTATCCTCTCATGCCGTTGTCACAGTTGGCTTTAATTTCTTACATAAAAGTTAACTTGAGGTAAATTGACTGGGTTGCACTGTCTGTGCCATAGCTTACGTTGTACTCATCGTAAGAGCAGCCTTCATTCAAGTCTGCACCTACATTGCACGTCCCTGATTTTCAGTGTTACCTGCAGCTATGAAAAAACACTGCACCAGGGTATGCCACAAAATGACCTCGGAGAGGGCTTTGGAAATGGCAGCCTGGCACTAAGTTTCTAAACCCGTATTTAGGCACTTAAGTGCTTACGCTTTGCTAGCAGCAGAGAATACTCTGGGCTCTGTTAGGCTTGGCTGGTTCTCAGAGCAATTCTCCTCTTATACGTTGTTTGAGGTGTGAAATTAATGTTTAATAATATGAGTGTTCCTTTAAAACAGTTTTTATTACACCTGTACATATTTTTAGTGTGCAACTCTGAATGTTGCATGACCAACCTCTTTGTTTTTCAAGTGTCTTTTATAAATCATGGCACATTGATATACTGTCACATCAATAAATTAAGTTAAGGGACTAACCTAAACAAATACCAAAATCATTAGCAGTTAATTAACCTTCTGTACTTCTCTCCAAATTGACTTCGGTTTAATTGACGACGTGGGCTCAGTTCGCTTGTTCTGTGCTCATACAAACAAACAAAACGAACATGACACAAAATTGAATGAAGGGGAAAGGGAAGAGGGAAAGCCAAGAAAAGAATGGAAAAGACATGCGAACACAACATCTCCATCACAGAGTACCAGCAGCAAAATATTAACTGTGTGGTTGCAGCAGCAGAACTGGGAAAGGATGGGTGATGCTTAGGACTTTACTGTGCTTCCCTTGCTCCTGGCACTCAGTGAGAATATCCTGTTGGGCTGGGTGGCAAAGGTTTCAGCTTACTAGGGTTTGTTTGGGGGTTTTGGTGTTGGTACTCTTTTTTTCCTTTTTTTTTTTTTTTAATAACCAGTTTCCTAAACAGGCGTGATAGCTCATAAAATAATACATGCTTTTAAGTCAGCAAGAGGCTCTCAGAGCCTCTTCATTCATGTGTTTTTACTGAACTTAAGGAAGAATGATAAGAACATCTATTATTGTTTCCAAATCACTGACGGGAAGAGCATAGTTCATCTAAGCCTCCTGGCGAGCATGAAAATGAGTTTGTGTTGCCTCTCTGAAAATGGCATGATCTTAATTTAAGAGAGCGTTTGTTTGATGTATAGAATCATAGAATCACTAAGGTTGCAAAAGACCTCTAGGATCATCGAGTCCAACCGTCAACCCAACACCCCCATGCCCACTAAACCATGTCCCCAAGCGCCTCATCTACACGTCTTTTAAATCCCTCCAGGGATGGGGACTCCACCACTGCCCAGGGCAGCCTGTGCCAAGGCCTGGCCACTCTTTCAGGAAAGAAATTTCTCCTAATGTCCAATCTAAACCTCCCTTGGCACAACTTGAGGCCGTTTCCTCTCGTCCCATCGCTGTTACTTGGGAGAAGAGACCGACCCCCCCTCGCTCCAACCTCCCTTCAGGCAGTTGCAGAGCGCGATGAGGTCTCCCCTCAGCCTCCTCTTCTCCAGGCTGAACACCCCCAGTTCCCTCAGCCGCTCCCCATCAGACTTGTGCTCCAGGCCCTTCCCCAGCTCCGTTGCCCTTCTCTGGACACGCTCCAGCCCCTCCATGTCCTTCTTGTCGTGAGGGGCCCAAAACTGAACCCAGGATTCGAGGTGCGGCCTCCCCAGTGCCCAGTACAGGGGCACGATCCCCTCCCTGCTCCTGCTGGCCACACCAGTTCTGATACAGGCCAGGGTGCCGTTGGCCTTCTTGGCCATGTATATGGCGAAGTGTGAAACTAGTTGTGCTTGCTTAGGTAGTGGAGTATTTTGTGCCCTCACCCGGGAACCTGTGTTGGGTACTCGGTCTGTGTGCCCGCAGGCTCTGGGCAATGTGTTGGGTTACAGACCGCAGAGGAGGTCTGTGCTTACATCCCCCTAAGGAGGCTTCCACGAGGCTCTGTGTGTTTGCAAGCGTTACTGGTGTGAATGATTTTCAAAATCTGACCTGAATTTGACTTTGTGGTGGTGGCATATTGTTAGTGCTTTACTGCATTTCACTGCCCTTTGGAGCTGTGCACCTTGAACCCAGTCCTGCTACCTTGCATCGTGGAGAAATGTCTTCTTTTTGTGAAGCCACGGTGCCCTGGTTGCGGCTGCTCTCTGTGGGATGCTCTTCGGACTGATGCATTAAAGTACTTTTTAAGAACGTTAAAAGAAGCTTGATTAGTTTAACCACCCAGCTGAATACATATGATACAAAAGCATTTGTCAGAAACATTGTTGAAAGAACAGAACTTCACTTGAGAGCTTTTTTCCCCCCTTGTTTTACTGCCTCATAAATAAATATTGCTATACTAATGTTCTTCAAATAGTTCAGCATATCCTATTACCTTGAATTTTACCACAGTTAATATCAAGTTCCATATACCTAAAATGTTAATCAAAATATTTCTGAAACTGCATTTGCTTTTGAAAAGATACTGTGTTGACAATAAATATTGGTTTTCTGTTTCCAAAGGAAGTTTACGTAAATTAAAAAAGTTTTTTCCCTTGTTAGAAAAATGCTAAAAATCTTTTGCATTAACTTGCTAGTGCATATACAATGTTAATACACATAGAATCAATTTTTATGTACATACATAAATAAAAAATGCAGGGCTTGCTTTGGTGTGGTTTTGTTTGGTTTTTTTTTAAGGCAGTCCCTAGAGACTCTAATATATTCGAAAGACTTATCCTGCCAAAGAAGGGGATATTGGAATGAAAGTAGAGGATCCCGGTATAGACGTTAATAAAATACAATATGGTTTTTGATCTACATGAGCTGTGAAAGAACAATTTCCATTTTCTTTCTCTTTGAAAGTAATTTGTGATGCTAAACTTGTCTTGATTATCCTGTTTCTTTTGGAAAGGGTCTTAGGGAAAGTTCTTCTTGATCTAGTTTTGTTAAAAATTATTTAATATATTTATTTTTTTATTTTCTTCCCTCGGGTGCTTTTCTTAAGTTTAATGACTTGGAAGCTGTGGTAGAAATTGTACATTTAAAAAACACAAGAAATAACATGTTAAAGCTGTATATGTAAATCCATAGGAAATAGGCTTGTTTAGTGACTATGCTAACAAGAAAAATTTATGTATATAAATGTGCACACAGAGCTTCTCCCACTTTATTTATTTCCCCTCGCTTCTTCCCTCATCCCCTTTTCTAAGTTGAGCACTTCTTGAGGGAATTTGCTTTGAATGTACTGCAGGGCTGCTGGGAAGTGGATTTGTGTGGTAATTTCAGGCAAGTTTTAAGTTTGCTGGTAACTTTTTCCTTCTGTGATGAGATTGCCTTTTATTAGTTAATGCTGACTTTGCTGCATTTGGTCTGCATTCTCCATCGCTCTTTATGAATAGCAAAGTTACAACCACCATAAATGCAGAGAGCATGGAGGAGGAGAAGGTGGAGTAAACAATTTATTTTCATGTGTTTGGGATTAACACATAACTCTCAAATGGCAGAGGCAAGTGAAGTTTAATGGTCACCCTTAAGTTAGAGGGGAAAAAACCCAAACAAAAATAAAATTATTTACTTAGACTTGCTCTGTGTCTGTATTACTGTCATTCTTGGTTCAGACTGATGATTAAATGATGACTTTTTATTTATTCAGATTTGATTAGTAGGAGAGGGCTTTAAATATGTATTTTCCTTCTACATTAAGAGTCAGGGTGAGCTGAACATTAGAGAGTAGAAAGGGAGATTTGGAGACATCCCTGTGAAAACTAGAAGTACAATAGGGTTTACACATGGGTAATTTGAGGCTTGCAACATGTTTGTGTTTGAATGGGGAGGAGGTGGGAACAGATGAATTTGGAGCTTCCTTTATCCAATCATGTCCTGCGACTTGGTCCAAATAATCTCTATATCTTACCTTATCAGAAGAAATTGGAAATTTTGGTTAAAGTTTGATTCTGGCTGTTTCCCAGATGATATTGTTTAGCTTTGCACTGAAAATACACTAAGTGTATCCTTTAGTCTGTTTTTCATTGCTCAGTTTAAGTTGAAAAGCAAAGCAAAGTTTCCCTTCGAAAATTTAGAAGAGAGATTTTTATTTTCTAATCACTTTCAATGTTACAATAACTTGCTTGTTTTGAAAGTATTTTACTTACCCAACTCTCCTGAACCCAAGGTGAAGTATCATTATAATGTGGTTTAAAGACTAAAAAGAAATATCTCCATCTGTAATATCTCAAAAATGCTTGTTCCGAAGCAGTGATTTCTGGTGCTTCTTGACTTCTGGCTCATGAGGCCATTTATGTAGCCTAGTTATGACCCCAAATTTAACAGTTCAGCAAGAAAAGCATCTGATTTGACTTAATATTGAGTAAAGAGAATACATGCTTGCTGGGAAGACTAGTGAATGTGTACAGAAGGCGCAGCTGAAGTAATTGATCTCAGTTGAACATAAATTTAACATCAAAACCTCACTAAAGAAGATACCATGGATGATACTAAAGACCACACTTTGACTTTCAAGGGCATAGCAGCTTTTTGATACAGAAGATGTACTTCCGCAAATGGAGATGAAAGTTTTTTAATGTATATTTTAAGATTATTCAGTGAAAACAGAGAAATTATGGTTCAGTAGCCTCTTGTACCTCGCCCTTCTGTATTTTATTAACATGGCTTTTCAGGTTGGCAGGTATCTCCAGGCTTGGCAGGTATCTTGGAGATACATGTTTATGGACTTTTCAGCTGTCTTTTCACTGTTGGTTCGAGCGTTCTCTCTTTCATAAAACTACTTAGGATTTTGGTGCAATAACAGGTGGCTCAAAATTGAGGGCTGACAGTGTACGGCATGAACAAGCAGTGCAGTGGGATTTTAAATAGCTGTAGCTGTGTGGATTCACATCAGCCAAAGCTGAAACTTCTCCGTTCTAATGGTAGGGCACCTTGGAAACTTGACACTCACTTTCTTATGGAGCTTCAGTCAGGTCAGGACATGGGCCAAGCTACTATGAACCATGTCACAGGAACGTTAAAGGTCCATCGGTCACCCACAAGGCACACTTTCTCTATTATGGCAATTGCGGTAACAAAATCTGGTTTTGCTTTTAGGGCTGTTTTGCTGTTTGATAGCTTAAAACTTTAACTGTTTTTAAAACAGTCCATGCAACTAGACAGAAGGGGAGAATAAAAATATTTTAAAATGACAAAACTACTAAAAAGACGGGTTTAATGTTGCCACGCAACAGTAAATACAGGAAAAAAACCTAGGTGGAAATTTAACATGCTTTAATACTCCAAGCGACAGAAATATTTCAAGTGTACTGAATATATTGAACATTTTGAGCAGTGATCCTTTATTGCACACATTATACTATCCTTTTTTTCTTACATTGTGATTGCATTTCCCTACATTACTACAAACATTTAAGAAAAGTCATGCCTTTTAAAACAGAAGCATTCAGTTTGAAAATGGTTTCTGATTTTACTATTAAACATGTTTTCAAAACAGATTTTCCTGAAACTTGTCTATCACAGGGATGTTGCAAGCAGTATGTTCCTGTTACGTATACAAAAGCCCATTACTTAAATCCAAGGAAAATCAAATTTTCACAGGCCGTGCAATTCTATCATCTTTTTCAAAAAATATGATGACAGTCAAAATCCAATTTTTAAATAAAATTGGTGCCTGTTTGGACTATACTCACTAACTTGATGTTAGGCTTTATGTGAAGTGAAACCTTTTACAACCTTATTCTTCCCTGACTGTGGTCTGCAGGATTTTCTTTCCTCCTGTAAAGCCGCTTCACAGCGCGGGTATATAAGCTGCTGTCCTGTCTCCCCTGGTTCAGGCTGTATTTTCAGAGTTTGGGCTTGACTTCTGCCTCCTAAGGTGGATGTAGCAGTCAAGTGTCCCATTCCCCAAGCCTGAGCCTTGTCTGCGGAGCTCCGGCTGCGCTTGCTTGGCCGGAGCCCACCCCCGGTGTGGCTGCACGCCTTCCTCGGGTGACGGACCGAGTAGCCCCGGGGAAGGCTACCGCAGGAGGAGACCACCGAGCCTGTCACCTTCTGCCCTGCTGATCGGTCACAGTCACGGGCGGCTGGGTCCAGGCCACAGCGAGGTACATGGTCTTGGCACCTTTTGTTCTGATCGCAGCAGATCGCAGCTCAGGAACTTCGCTGAGCTGGTAAACGAGAAGAGGTCTTGCACGCATAGAGGAACAGAAGGAGATGATGAGTTTCTTCCCCAGAGGTTGTATTTTATTGGATATTGTACAGACATAAGTAAGAGAGAGCCTCTGCATTAGGGACTGGCATTAGCAACCTGCAGGTTGCTTCCAGTGGGTATTGTGTGTTTTGTAGATATTATGTTATCCATTTTGTCTCTGCTTCGTCTGTCTTGTTTTTATTACGGTAGTGCCTGGAGAGGGCTTACAATGTGCCAGTCGCTGTAAGCACAAAAACTCTTAGGCCTGTTCATATTAAATTTAAAAAAAAAAAAAAAAAGAGAGACTGATGAATGGCAAGAGGAAAAGATGTAGTAAGGCACCTTGCTTGCCTGATGCCCCGCAGTGCCCCGACGCACTTGTTTCATCGCCCTGCTTGTTCAGAAGCCGAATCTGCTGCGGCTTCTGGGAAGTCCCTGTGCAAGGGCAAGTGGGCTGCCACACGGGTATGGAGGTGAGCTTGGCTTTTTGAGGCTGGAAGAAGAAAGCATGTTCAGCTCAGTTGGATGTTTAGAAAATGGGAAAAGGAGGCAGGGAAAACCCGTCTGCCTTTAGTTGACAGTTCACTACGTGTTACTGTCACTAACCACCACCATGGTACGGTGTGTCAGCTCTGGTGGCGGTGCGAAATAGTAACTCAGTGCCTCGCTGGAGGAGGAGTGACTCTGTGTTCATGTTCTGTGTTCATGTTCCTACTTCTTATGCTTCTCCCCACAGTAAAACTATGAGTGTGCTTCAGAGAGGCCAGCATAAAACCTTTGCTGTAGAAATGGCTTCTGTCGGTTAAAGAAACACCAAAAAATCAAGTATGCTCTACCTGCATCTTTAAGGGGATTCCTTGATGAGAAGCTATTTTACCTTGCTCCTGCCGGGAAATGACTGGACGCTGGCCAGGAGAGACCCCCTTTGCTCGCAGTTTGCTCAGCGCTTCTGCTGATCTCCATCGTCTCTCTGGCTGCAAGTGGTGCAGGTACTCGGCACGGTCAGGGTTTGCCCCAGTGCCCATTCCAAGTCTCTGCACAACATTTCCTTACTATAATGTAAATCTGCTTTGTAAGTGTTCTTTTTATTTTTTTAAACTGAATGAGCACCTCTAGTAGTAGTTTTTGGTAGTGGTGGTCAGAGCACTGACTTTTCTATCCCTGGCTTATAGCCATTAGGGCAAGTCAACACCTTGTAGGATCTGTTCTTAAGCAGGAACAGCCCTCTTTTCCATCTAAGTAAATCACGGCACCATTGTTCTAGCAGCCTCTGGACTATAAGTTAGCATTTTTCTCACCTTGTCATTATTTAAACTACTCCCCTTGCCTTGTCAGCCTTTGTAGTAGAAGACTAGTTCTTAATTTCTTTGGCAGTTTCTTTGTAAAATGGCTCAATGCTGTAGCAGAAAATGTCTTTTTTGTGTCAGCGGTAACTGAACGCTAATATTTCAGGCATGAAGGAGTAGAAGGGAGAGACTCCCTGTCAGCAGGCTGAAAACCCTCCTGAAAAAACCATTCTCCTCTCAGGGAGACATCAGCCTCTGCAATTTCCAGGCAGTGTGGAAGGAAACACAGTACAGGATCCCAGAGGACCCGAAGCAGGTCAAAAATGATGCTTCTTAATACCAGTCTCTGGCTGAAATGGCACACAAGTGAAGAGCAGAACAAAGAGGCTTTCTGGCCCTTGTTTCGTGATGGGTGTAATCCAGCTGACACTGCTCCCTAGAAAATGCAATATCCATAACCTGGGATGACCGGACACTAGAGTGACAAAAATTTATGTACGAATTTAGCCCTAAAAGGCCCACTGGAAGAACTTAAAGGCACCATTGGGGTAGTTCCCAGCTGTTCTCAGAGGAATCAACGATAAGCCTTGCTCCAGAGGTGCTTAACTAGGTGCTGCATGGAGTTCTGTTGCACTGAATAGCAGTAAACTCTTTAATGTGTGGAAGAGGACGGAGCACTCAGTAAGTAAATGGAAAACTACACATAATGAATGTCGTTATGCAAGCTGTTACCTCAATAATAAGAGTTTCCATACTTTTTTTTAAGCAAGTGTATACTAGCAATCTGCTGTTTGATCATGTTTGCAACTAAAACACTTAGCACAAAAAGTGTGCATGGCTACCAGCTGTCAAGAATTTCCATGTTCTTACCAGGTACCACAAAGCATCTTTGCCTGCTTCTCTTCTTGTCTGTGTCCCAATAACTCCCTAATTGCCATACCTCTGCCTTACAGCGACACCTGCTGCCACGGGCAGCCCTGACAGAAAGCTAGTTCTTAGCTCAAAGGTGTAATTTTCTGCACCACAATTGATTGCTAGTAGCTTTTCTAGAACAATCTCAAGTTCCCTGTCTTTTTCCTGGATCTGGTGTTATTGCTAAAGAAAGAAAGTGCCCTTCAGGCCAGCGCTTGGAATCCACATGGTGTAAACGAGCCAGACCCAAACTTGATACCCAATCTGCTTTTTGTACCACCCGTAGGTTAATTTAATCTTTCTTTATGGAAGCTCCTTGGCTCTGCAGGTGCGGTGTGACGTGTGGCTTTGGTGTGAGGAAGTCTATCGGTCAGCTTCAGGACTGATACGAAATGCACTGTAAATGACACATCATTCAGCGATGGCAAATTAGGATGTATGTTTGGAAAATATACGCTTTGGTTTGAATTGAAGTAATTATGTGGCTAAACCCTGGATTTTGCCGAAGTACCAGTATTTGCTAACCATGGTCTTGATCCGTTAGTGGGGGGCTTGATCCGTTAGTGAGGGGCTTGTTTCCAGGCCTGTCTCTGATAACCTCCCTAATTCATATCTGGAACTGTTTGCAGCTTGTACCAGAGGCAGATTTATCGCATAAAGTCACTCCCCCCTCTTCTGCTCTCCCCCTTTTAGAGCTCATTTCTTCCACGCCCCGACAAGAAGTTGGTGGGTTAGGGCCAGCTGGAAAAGGTTCAAGGTAACTCACCGGTGTGAAAGGCGAATGGAGTGATCCCACTGCTTAAACTGAAAAACAAAAGTTAGGATGAGACTGAGTGCTTTAGAAAATGATGTCAGTAAAGTACAGATGTGTTTGAATGTAAACTCGCTCTGATTCCACATTTCTCCCTCCCCCCAAGCTGCTTTGGGGCTCACTGTCTTGGGGTGCAGGTAATCAAAGGCAAAGACTGGATCAAGAGAGAACCTGGAAGGGGGACGCTTGAGTTTTGTTCAGCAAGACATAGAGTTTTGTTCAGAAAGTCGCAATCTTTTGTTCTTTCCTCAAGGGAGATTTCCCAATAGTTTGGTCAAGGATTGAAGAAGAGTAATTGGACTGGACATGCTAACTTTAGTATATGGGCTCACAGGTATGCCACAAATCAAATGAATTTGTGCAAAAGAATTAGCAGATTTGCTGCTGGCTAGGAATTGAAAGTGTACCAGAAGAGAAACTTTAGTGATATCCTCTTAGATGACAGATTTTGTTAGTTTATAGTTCAGAGAAATATATTTTCCACTGTCAAAATAGATAACTTATTTCAGTAATAGAAAAATAACATTGTTTTTTCCAGCATGAAAGTAATCCCAGCAGAGATACACATACTGTACCATGCTAATACAATTCTACTTTAATACAAAGTAGAAACTTAATATAATTCCTGAGATGTTACTATTGCATTATCAAAAATGAATTTCAGCAAGAGCGAAATGACTGATGTTCCAAACAACATTATTGAAGTTTGCAGCAGGTCTCTTACAGACTGCAACAATAATTTAAAGGTTAGCTTTAATTATTTCGTGGTGGGTTTTGGGGGGGGTTGTGTTTTTTTTTCTGTACGGCTACTTTTAATTATCTCCTCTTATACAAGCTTTACTTTCTTAGCATTCTTATTTTTAACACAAGAGTGTTTTGGTGGTTCTCTTTTTTGTTTTTATTTTTTCCAAATGCATATTGCGTCATTTTATTGTTGAATGGTGGTGTCATTCCTCTTTAGAAGAGGCGAGACCAGGAATACCCCAGTGAAATAAGCTGTCTCAGGAAGTAAATGTTTCTTTAAACACTGCTTGTTGTTTTCATTGTGTGTGAGGAAATGTGCCACTCATGCCTGGGAAGGAAAAAAGGTATAATTAATTTCCTATCTGGCCCCCTTCTTCACTCTGGAAACCAGAAGGATACCTCCTTGGGGGCAGGCGGGTGTCTCTTCCCCCCGCAAAGGCTTTCTCTTGGGTTTGCGGTGGCAGGGGGTGTAGGGTCAGCGGTGACTTCTCACCCTGACCCTCGTCTGCTGCTGGAAGGAGGCAGCGTCTTTGCCCCAGGCGGAAGGTAGCGCACAGCTCTCCCCGCTCTCCACTGCCCTGAAAGCCCTTCAGACCAGGGGAGCCGTGGCAGTGCTGTCTCTGCAGCTCCCTGGGCACGGACCGTCCTCCCTGGGATAAATGATGGAGTCCCAAAACCAGGATTCCAATTTAAGTTTACAATTTATTAGACGAATAGAGGCAAGCAAACAGCGCTGGGTGTGCCGGGAGTCTCTGCTCCCCCAAGACGCACACCGGTGTACTTAATTTACATGGTTTATATGCAATCAAGATATACATATTCATTACATTCCTGAGAAGAGGCAGCCATATGGTAATGAGTTTCTGGAAGTCATTTACATAGTCTAAGCATGCGCAGTAAAATTAGGGTTAGGGTCTTTTCTTCCTCCGGTGGTCGTCCATAGTCTTCTTCACTGTGTCCGTTAGTTGAACTCTGGGCTTCCTTTGTCTATATATGGTCATTTAATTAACCCATCAGTTTCTCAACTCTTGGAATGTAAGGAGACTTCAGGTTATCTTGTTCTTTAACACTGATCCTTTCACAGTTGTCCATTATTAGTGATTTACATAGGACACTTATCTCATCACAGTTGTATATATAGAAGGCCTAACGAGCCAGCTCAAGGTCTATCCGCTCTTATCAAGTGGGAGGATGCACCACAGTAAGGCCTCAGTCAGGAATGGTTAGTTAGTTTAGTAATTAACTTCTACTCACAATATTTATTATGCTTACAACAACATTTTGTCTGAGTTACTAGCTACAAAAAAAATTACCTTGACAATTGTTAGACAATGGCTCTACTATTAACCCTTAAGTGTTAGTTCCCCCCCCATCAAATGAGTATTGAACCAAGTTATTTTTCTTCCACTTAATATATTGATTGTATTTACATTCACTAGCGGTTATACAAAGATATGTGGGATAGAAGGTCACATTTCATCACACGAATCAGATGAACATATTTCACATCCCCAAAGGCCTGTTTGCCTCCATCCTGCGCCTGCGCGGAGCGTGATACGGGTTTTGAGAAGCTGCTGGCACGGGAACGGCTCGGCTCGGCTCGGCGGTCTCCTCCTTGGTAGAGTGACAGGACAGTGCAGGAGGTTAGTGTGTATCGAGAGAAATAGCACGACCGCTCCCCTTTTATTCTTGCTTCTTTTATGAGAACCTGTTCTCTTTTCTTTGTTTTCTGAACATGTTTGTACAAAACCCTAGAAAGTCCATGCTCTTCTGTTTAGGCTTTCTACTTTGCTCTCACAATTGCTAAATTTTAAGTAAAATGAAATAATTATGTGGTTCATAAAGCAGACCCTGAAGTAGGAGACAACAGAGCTGGGGAGCAGTAGTAGTAGGGGGGAACAGAGACAGTAGGTGAAGAAGAGGAGATGAGTTTTTTGGTGCATGTGGGAGGAAGAGTGAGGCTGACAGAGGGTATTTGTGTCACCATGAGATGATGCTTGCATCTGGAAGCTGGAATAGATGAAATGGCAAAGAGGGAGCTATTAGGGATCAAGACAGACAGTGAAAGAGAAAGAGCAAAGATATATAGCATCGGGGCTCCAACTGTATTCAGAGAGAGTGATAAGTATGGTTTGAATCCTCGTAGAGCAGAACTCTGCTCAGCACAGGTGGCTTCACCGAAATCAGAGACCTTCTTGGGGGTGAGGACCAGCTACGTACAGAAGCCTCTCAAAATATGGCTTCAAGCAAATACTATTGTACGCCCCTCCAGATAAGCCTTTTAAAACCATGGGAATTAAGAGTAGGGTCGGCTACAGGAAGAATTAATCACATAAAGGAAAGTTTAACCTACTTCTGTTGTTCACAGCTATTGATTTTGGTTTGCTAAAAAAGCAACAACATCCAAAGTTTGAGACAGGAAAGCTAGCTGTTAAACCAAATTTCTGAAACTCTCTTTTCTCTGCTGGGGGCACTATTGATAGGTTGAAGCGTGACTTGATAATACTCAGTTTTACCTGTGTACAAGATAAATGAAAGCACCAGGGTCTCTCGTTCTCTCTCACTCTTTTTTTTTTTTTTTTTTTTTAAAAGCAAAAAACCCCCAAATTACAAAACCCATTAGAAGCTCAGTGACTGTTTCAAGCAGGTGGCAAGGCCTTGTGCAAGTTAAGCACAGTGACGGCAGATCTTTTTCTTCATTGGCGAAACTGTGCTGCTTGTGTTTATGGTACAGATGTACCACACAGCATCTTGTGAATCCAGGATTCAGAGATGTCTTCCTAGGTCTGCATGACAGTGTCACGTGTGAAATTAGGGCATCGCTATTCCTGTTCATTGCTAGGGAAAAGAGTGGCCCAGTGTTGGGTTTTTCACACTGCAGAGGGACAGCTATCTGCCTGAGGGGCTTAGTCATGTATTATCAGATCAAGAGTAAGAGAAATCATTTTCCTTTCACTGAAGCTCTTAAGAGGGAGGATCCTGCTCTAAATACCTCTTGCTGAAGTGGGCTGATTGAACTTGACCTCGGGTGTCTTAGCTAATGCATGACCAACACAGACATTTGGAATTAAACTAGTAAAAAGTAGTGAGGAAATAAATATTTTAGGTGAATTAAGTCCTTCCTTACACGCTAATATGTGCTTGTTCTGCTGGGTTTTTTTGGTTTGTTTTGTGGGTTTTTTTGTTGTTGTTTTTGTTTTGTTTTTTTTAAAAAACCCTCTCTTTAACATTCAAGATGTACAGTTCTGGTCTGGGAATTCCCCTGTATAGACCAAGGGGAGCTGGCAGAGGACCTGGTCAACAACAGATGAGCAGAAGGAGAGAGAACTGAGTATCCGGGGAAGCAAGGAGTTTTCTTCTTTTAAAACGGGGCGATAAAAGCCAGGTGAAAAGACTGATTTCTGTATGATTCTCGTGCTTCAAAGCCCAATAGCTAATAATACTGTAGGCTCCAAGGGCTTATGAAAGGTGAAATCCAGATTAAACAAGTAAAAGGGTTTTTTTAGCATTTTACCAGCTCTTCACTAGCAATACTGATTTAAACCAGGCCAAGTGCAGGAACACACTACTTTAAATGAAAATGTCATGTGCACTAATCTGGAATCTCCAGCACATCTGGTAGTTAGGATAGCATGGGATTGGTGCGGTGACTCAAATCACATTTGAATATCCTGTCTTCTAATATTTTCTGTTGCTGATAATGAAGTGTTTATATGGACAGAGCTTGTAAATTAAATAGAATATTGATATTCTTTTTGGCCAACACTTGGCTGATTTAGATAAAGATATATTAGATATACTTAGGATAATTTTTTCTCCCACACTTGTAAGCCGTGTTTCTATGGAAAATTTAAAAGGGTGATAATTGCCAATTAAGTAGCAACACTGTAAAGGAACGCTTGCTATAATAAGATTCACAGCTATGGTATAGTTCTTTGGGGTTTTTTTTTTCACTGAACCAGTTTGAGAACAAAGAGCAACAGTATACAATGGGTAATGTATTAACATTTGAACAAGACTGCGTCTTGGGGTTTTGCATGATTGTTTCACTGGGAATGTGTTCTTAAAGCAGACTTTCAGAATAAGCTCAGATGTACTAACTCTAAGGTTTTATTTATTGAATGCACAGGTTTCAACGACAAGGAGAAAATGGCCTCAAAGAAGGGGCTAACATTTTTGTTCAATAAAGATTAAATGGTTTGGCTTACGATCAAGGGATGGCAAAATGCTTCCATATTAGCATTAATTTAAAGGACGAAATAATGCAGTTACATAAGAGGCAATTTAAACAAACCAAATAATTCCTACACAGTTTCCATGAATTCACTTCTGAACTTCAGACTTTAGTATATGCTTAAATCCAATCTCTCTTCTTCAAAATGAAAAATATGGACCCAAATGAGAGGAAAAAGTTCGTTTGTTTTGCACTTCTAGGGCTATTTATCTTTGTAACACATTGAAACTGAAGGCCTGCAGCAGTAATTCTGTACCATTTTGATAAAAATCACCTGCGATGTACTGATCATCTTTGTAACTGGAAATGAGCTATGCACAAATCTGCTACTAAAAATAGTTTTTGAAAAATCCAGAAGCTTGCAAGTTTTCCTAAAACACTGAGCAGTCCAAAATGAGGGGACAGAAGTCCACACTGAGGCTTAACTTTCACTTTAAGCCTTTCTCCCTTTAGGAGGCCTTAGGGAACTGCCCCCGTGATGCTGTTTCAGAGGTAGTGGAGAAGAGCTTAACGTGAAGATCTATAAAGGGATTTACCTTAGACGAGTTACCTGAGGCCAGCAGGTGAACAGCATCCTCTCAGTTGCCTTTCCCATGACGCTGTCTTGTGGAAGAACATCAAAACTAAGGTTTTAGCACTTTAGCATTTTCCATGGGAGAGCAAACTGGCTGGAGAGATCTGATGTTTTACTGATATTACACGGGTTATTAATTGGGTGGCTCTCTAAATAATATCCAAATATCATATTCCCCAAAACATAGTATTAAATTTTTGACTTCCCTGTATCAAAAATCTTCTGAAAGGCTGGATTTACCTCCAGTAAATTTATAATTTTACAGTTTCAAACTTGTGTTTTGCTGCTACCCATTGGGTTTTCAGGTCCTCATTAGCTTTGCATAAAACTGCCAACTCGTTTAGGCATTGAATTGGGTCCTCATATAGCATGCACACAAAGCTTTTGGTTTTGCACCTACTTTTCCTATTTTAGGGATGACTTGGATGTGGATCATCGCAGGACTTTGTTGGACTAATGGCATTATATTTCTCAGCGGCACTGTTGTCTGGAAAGCTGTGTTGTAAGTGTGTATCCTCAGGAGAACCCGAATGTAAAATTTTCAGTGAAAATTCTCGGCGAAAGGCAGATGGTGGCGGATTTTTTTCTTATCTCAGAGGGAGGAATAGAGGACACCCTGAACACTGATACAGCCTGGTGTTTTTCCCACGGGCACATCGTGGATGATACCCAGCTCGTGTATTGTAAGTGCAGCCTCTGATTCTGTGTGCAGCCTGGCTATGAGGAGAGCCGGCACACAGGAGCTTATTCCCCTTGAGAACATACACGCGGTTTTGTTCAGTAAACTCTAGATTGCCTCCTACAAATATTTTGGAATTTTATCTTAAGGTTCTCTGATAGCCTCATTAAAGGGAGGTTTTGAAAGCAATGTACTTGTTTTTTCATCACTTTTATGAACTGGGAAACTACTGCTATGCCATCTTCATTCGTAACTAGACTCTTTGCATATAGATGCTGATACTTTTTTCAGGGAGAACAGTATTGGGTTTGCATTTGCTCTATGTCAGACAATTCAGATGAGAAATCCGAATTCAGAATTAGGGTTTCTAGTGTGGTTTATGGCCAATTCTGCCTGTCCAAATAAACTTTCTTTGTGTCCTGCGATGATTTAATGTATCATTTTATCAAGATAACTAAAAACTTTCAAAAAATTATTGCCATTAGTGATTATTTCTTTTGAAAATGTTAACTCACACCTTTTATATTGGTTTAAAAATGCAAATATCATATTTTGTCCTTCATTATGGGTTTTTTTCTACTCTCCTTTTCAAATATTAATAACAAAAGAAACATATGTTTGACAAAAGTATACCCTAGATCTGATCTGGTGTGTGTATGTGCTAACTTGTACTAGCTGACCTTCTTTCTTGACCATTGGAAAATTTATAAAAAAGTAAGTGCCCTAGCAAGAATTTTATTTCAATTTTAGATTTATTTTGAGTAGCAAGAGTTTTGGGATCTGAGATTAGTCCTGGTGCAGGTCGATAAAACTCCTCCTGAAAGGAGCAATACATTGTAATATCAAAATTGTGTTCAGATTCATCCTTAGAGCTGTATTTAGGTGGCAGCACCAGAGTAACAGCAGTGCGAATCCACTGCTTCCATTAAACCATTCTGGTTTAAATTGGTACAAATGCCAGTGTGTGTGTACTTGTAGCTATTCCAAATGTGAAATAAAGCAGCTAAGATGAAGTCTACCTCATAGCTAATGTTTTATTTCCAGTTTCTTGGGGAAACTTCCCCTGTAGCTCACCGCTGCCCAAATCTGAGAGTTAAGAGAACAGAAAAGATGTGGGGATCAGTCAGATACAAAGGGGTGAACATGTCATAAATGGAGTAATGATATTATCTGCTCCCAATGTTTTAGACAAGTAATTCCAAGGTACTGGCTTAATTTCAGTATTTTAAAACATTCACTTAATTTGGTCTAGTTTCAGAAGATGCGCTCATTTGTCAAATTGAAATGGCTTATGGTGCCTTTAGAGAATGCCCCATAAAACCTTTTTATTTGTCCAGATGGAATACTTTCTTTTTTGTCTTTTTGTTTGTTTGTTTGTTTGTTTTGACCATTTCTTCTGATGCTGTTTTTGCTGTTTTTAATAGTTTACTATTATTGTTGTTTGCCTGAAAATCTATTGAACAGTTTATCTGTCAAGACTAGGGGAAATGATCTATCCACAAGACTACGTAGCATGAACATAGGGTAGCTGTATATTATCAAGACATTATAAAATACATTATAAAGAGCAGTTCCACATGCATTGGGAAATTGTATTTACCATCTTAATTTCTCCTTCTCTGGTTTCTTGTTTGTCCCTCTTTTTGATACTTATTTCCAAACAACTTTTAGACCAAGATTAGTCTTTTGAATAGTTTAAATAATTTTTCAAGAAGGTGTTGGTGCAAGTTTGATTGGTTCAGAAATTTATGCATTGTAATATTCTAGTTGTCTTTTAACAAAATTGGAGTTTCTGACTTTTATGAGTTCTGAAATTTCCTTGACACAAAAAACTTTTTGTTAGACTATGATATAAAATGGTTGTGTGGAAATCTATTCTGGGCTGCTAAGGAATGGTGGGTGTTTTAGTATGAATTAATATATTTTGTGCTATTTAAAATAAGTGTGTGATTAAATTTTTGATGAGTTGCAGGCTACCGCAAATCCAATTTAGGCAACAAACAAAATTTGAAATATAAATGTGTTAGCTGAAAATACTTAATCATAGACATGAATATGAACTTATCATGTTCATTGCTTTACATTTGCAGGTTGGCTTGAATTATTAATGCATATCGTTCAGTGGAAGCAGAAGAGACAATAGCAGTGGCTCTGGCTGTGATGGGGAACACAGTCTTGCTGGCGGCCAGTAGCAGAAGGAGATTACTTCTCCTTTGCTGTCTTGGCACAGCTGACCACCCTCCTCCGCACGTTGCCCTCCCGCCTGCCCCACGTCCTTCTCACTGTGGGGCAGGCAGCGGTGGCTGCACGCAGGCTGCTGCTGCTGGCGTTGAATCAGCCGTGCCACATCAAAAACAAGAGCTTTTTATCTTTTTACAGTCTGATCCTTTGTGCAAATGTATATGTTTTAATGCTAATAAAGGTGATTTTTTTTTTTTTTTGGTCAGTTTTTTCCATGTAGGAATAGAGTCAGCTTGCTACTAAAGATTGCCCGATAACAACACCGACTGGCAATTAAAATTGCAGGCAGTTGGGGTATTCCATCATGTTTGTAGCTGTTTATCTTCCTTGTGTCAGAAATCAATGTTGCAGCAATGGAAAATACGAAATGAAGAAGTAAAAATTTGCATTCAAACCTTGAAGTCAGTGCACATTACACTGAATTATTAAACAATATAATTTAAAAACTTCAGAAATAAAATTGATGTTGAAGCCTCTCCATTTCACTTGATAATCAGGTAATGGATGCAGAAAAAAGCTAGCTGCACACTCTTTCAGTTACTTTAGCTTCAGTTGTATTTCGATGTGTGTGTTTGGTTTAGGTATAGGACACGGGTAGACAGGTTATAGTAAAGTTTTGTTAGTGAGGCGCGTTGTACTTACGAAGCAATGAGAGAAGATGGTATTTGAGAGACGACCTGATGGGATGTATTATGAAGGATAGACGCCACGGTGTCTGCGGGGCTTTGACGTTTGAGACTCGGCAGATCCTTCATCAGCGATCGGGGGTCACATAGGCAACGTTTGGGTGAGAGATTTCGGTTACCAATTGCACGTCCTCTGGGGAAGAGCCACGGTCCAGGACAAGCTCCAGGGCACCTGCATGTCAGGATCCAACCCCTGGCGCGGGGCACTGCGGGAAGGGCTTGCAAATCTCCGGGGAATTCCTGGTGTCAGAGACCAGCCATCAGGAAAATGCAAATATATATGACTGGAGGGAGCTTGGATTCCTTCTCACTCTGGAAAAGGCAGGATTTAAGACACAAGTAGGATCTCCCGCCTATGTTTCAGCAGCTTGTTTGATTTGTGAGGATCTTTGGTTTGCCAAATTATTCCTTAAAGACATTCAAAACAAATAGTTTATCAGGAAAAACGTCAGGATTAATATTATGTTCTTTAGTGCATTTCCACCCCCACCCCCCCCTTTTTTTGTGTGTGTGTGTGTGTGCCCTAATCAGTGTTTTTTTACTGTTACCTGGTAATAATAGATGTGTGCTCAGGGCGAAAAGAAAAGCTGATTAAATGTTACATTATTGCTTTAGCTGTCATTTTTCACACAGAGAGCAAAAAAAGGAGAAAATGAAAAGAATAAACTTCTTCCTGATTCTTCCCCCAGTGGCATCAAGCCATGTAGCCTTGTCATGAAAAGGTCACTTAGATTTTCGTCGAAATGATGGCAGCAAGGACTTTGTTTTATGTTTGGGCTCTTCCCTCCTGGTTTTCACTCTGACGCAGCGCGGGGCTGCTCCTGCTCGCGGAGCCTGTTACCGCAGCGGGCGTAAGGCGGTGCGGCGAGTACCAGAGCTCCCAGGTTTGACAGAATGGGAGAAGAATGACAGGAAAGAGAAGAGAAAATCATATCCTAAGTGAGGGTTGTAGGAATATTAAATCTAACATCTGACAAGAGATTACTTCAAACCCAGCAGCCTTGAATATGAATCATTGTAATGAACTCTGCGTGGAAGTGTACCCGAAGACAGTCCAGAAACTCAGTCTAGTGAAAAGACAGTTGCTCTCCTGCCTCTGTCTCTGACAGCACATTACTCCTACTATATTTACTGATACTCAGGTTTTTTGCTTGCGGTTGTGGTTTTTTGGTACTTAAGAATTTGTGTTTAAAAGGGTTGATCTATTCTTTTATTCCTTCTTTTTTGTTTTTCCAAAGTGAGCATTAGGATTTAAAATTTTTTAGGAAAATTTTTTTAAAGTAAGATTTTGTTTTGATGGCTGTGTAACTTGGGTTTTGGCTAAAATTCAGGGGAGGTTTTTGTCTGTGAGACAATTGTTTAATTTTCCCTGTGTTTCATTTCTGTGTGAACTTTTTAGGGAGACGTGTTATCCGTGTGGCTTTTGCTCAATATTAAATCAATGCACTGAGAAAAGAATAGTGTTTGCTAATTCATCAGCACATTGGTTCCTTACTTGTAGTCTCATATTTAATTGCTTAATGAATCCTGCCTCTGCTTAGCTGAGATCTCTGGGATGTTTACAGCTCAAAGCGGAGTTATTAGAGAAGTGTAGCAGTTTTGTAGGAAACGTCTAATTACCTTACTAGATGTACATTAGTTTTTCATCTGAGATCCATAATCCAGTCCATGTGGAAGCAGGCTGGTGTTGGTGATCCATTTACTTGAGGACTACTGGGCTTCTATGTTCTGCGTGTGATACAGGTGTTATAGGAGTCAGGTATGAGACCTTTGTAGCTGATGGGCCTTTCTCGGGTACATAGACGATTTGAGAATAAAAACCATGGTTTTCTTTGCAGCATTTGTAAAAATAAAATTTGTTCCTGGGCTGGAAGTATGCATGAAAAATTGCAAATTGCCAATGGCAGAAAAAAAAAGAAAAAAAAAAGGAGGAATAAGAGCAGGCTGAGTCCTAGAAAGTGCCGGGTACTACTACAGAAGGCTGATGGCTCTTGCTACTGCTGATTATAGCAGCACGAATGTGCGTCTATAGCAGCAGCTTAGAAAGCACCTGTAGATCTCTCTAATTTCATTTGGACCACAGAATGTCCTGAGAGCAGGTGACGTTCTTCATCGTGCTTATTTAAAGCCCTGTGCACTGCTGCAAATTTAAAATATCGGTGACAGGAGCTAAGCCTTTTCAGTTTTAGACAAATTAAGGATAGACCTATTTTAAATAGTTGAAAAGCCTCTTAGCAAGACCAGTGTCCAACTGCAGGGCAGAAAACTCTTATGGATTGACATGTGATTTGCTAAACAGAGCTGCAGATGACCCGAAGAGAGATGTCTGCAGTGCACGGTAGTTGGTATGTAATAGCAGTTGCATACAGTCCTGATAACACAGGTAGAAACACATGGGTGGGAAGGAATAGTTTGAGATGCAGATAGATCCCCTAGCTAGCAATCTGCAGCTATACCAAGCCATGGGTTTGTTAAATATGTTTTTGCTGTTCCTGCAGAACAAAGGAGAAAAAAGAGAAAGCACATAAATACAGATTATGCATTTTGGTGCTGGTAACTGGTATTTTTTATTAATGCTGAGACAAAAATGCGTTAGCCAAATGTATCAAGCAAACCAAGCAATTCTCTGCATATCTACCATATATTATCACATATATATTACTACCAGTGCTCCAAGGCATTAAGCAGGGTTCTCTTATGTATAGATTATGCTGGCAGGTTAATTATGGTTACCAGGTTACTGAATCAATAAATGAATGAGGGAAAGAGATTGCATTCGTAGAAGAAGTGTAAAATTAGAAAAGAAACAGAGGGGATATGCTAAGGCAGTTAAGGGGAGATGTCATAAATTTGAATTTAGGCAAAAACATGGATTAATTTCAAGACCTGCTTGAAAAAAGAGAAAATATTTTAAATGCTAATTGCAAGGAATAATAGAATAGGAATAATAATAGGAATAATAAAGTTATGCTTTTCTTCCCCAGGTATTGGAACTGTGTATAAATGTGTTCCCTTTTTGTGTGCTCATCTTACTCAGTCTGCAAGAGTCGCACCTGTTCTGTAGAGTCTTTTCTGCCGCCTGAATTTGTGGGGCTATTGAACGTGTGGTAAAATACTTCCTTCTCTTCTGTAAAAAGCTGCAGGACTAGTTAGCTCAGAGCCAAGACCTTCCTTTTTGTGTTTGAGATGCTGTTCATATCCTGTCTCACAGTGACAGGAAGTTATTTATATTTACAAAGAGAATAAAAATAATATAAATTGTTTCCATCATTTTTGTTGTGTTACAATAATTTTTGTAGAAACATATTCACTAATAATCAGCCCTAAAATTGGCCTCTCAACTTGGGTCACTAAAGGGAAACAGTTCACTGGTTCCTAGCAGAAGAGACACCATTTAAAATGAAGGACATTACTCAGAAAGACTTTGGTTTCTTCATTCACGTTGCCTGTGAGAAACTCTGTCAGAGATATCATGAGCTGATAATATGCTGTTGATGTAGCTTTTCCTCTGCATAGGTGGAGCTGAAGGGTATTTACTCTTGCTGTAATTTCAAACACTACTGGACTGAACATACTTGGGTAGCAGTTATTGGCAGTGACATTGAATTCCCCCTTCTGTACTCTTCCGCTAAGCAGCGCAATAAAACAGTTGTTTTTTTTGGTTATGTCTCCATTCCCTAGTTCACTGAATGACACTGGAGTTATATCAGAAAGGAATTTGACAGATAGAAAAGGTGGTAATTTGGCAGACTTCTGCTTTTGGAGCTACTTCTGAGGAGTGGAGCTTAACGCAGAATATTCAGGGTGGAAAGGTTGTAATTTGTGGTAATGCGAAGGAGTGCAGATTCGCATACCGAGCTGGCGTTGCGGTGCGCTTGTGCCCTTGTGCTCTTAGCGTCGTCTCTTGTAATAACAAACGCATGAAACGGTACCTTGGGGCTCTCCAGCTGAGCAGGGTGGCCAAGGGCACGGGTCTCCTCTGCTTCCAGTTGGGCTGGTTGAAAAAGCTACTGCTCCCAATTGCATATCACAGCGTCTTTGCTGGAGGTGTTGGTCCTCCTGACCCATCAGAGCTCAGTGAGCTATGCGGATGACCATTCCTTAGTCTGGCTCAGTTCACAGAAATGGGATTAACTAACAGCCTTTAGATAATGTCTTTACTGACTTAGTTCTTTCTGACATACGTAAGCTGGAGAGTACTTCCATGTGCAGCACACCTGGCAAATTTGAGGGGTCTCCAATAACGGGATAGTAACCTGCGGGTCAGAAGAGAAGGTGTGTGCAAGACCTTCTGTGTTCTGGCTGACCACTTAAGTTATTCTTCCCTCTATAAGCCCCACCATCCATTTTGATCGCCCTGGAAGATAACTTGTCTTTGACCCATGTGTGACCATTAGCACTTCATCCCTCTGTGTCCCTTTCCACCTTTTCTTTTGTTTTTTTTTTTCAGCTGTTTAAATTGTAAACTTTTTGGAAGAAGGTCTCTCTGTTTTCATGATGTCAAGCAAAACAAAGCCCCGATCTTGTTCAGGTCCTTCAGTTTCTGCAGAAATAATTAATGAGGTTTTGTGTGAGCTGTTGCAAAGTGCCTAGAGACTGCTAGATTTGCCTACACGGTTGCTGTGCTGCACCTTGACCAAATTGTTGTTTGTAAAGCAATTTTGTCTCTAATATAAAAGGCACTGTATAAAATCAGTTCCTATTATCTTTTCACAGAGAATTTTCCATCTGAATTGTAAGCTTAGAATTGCTGACTATCTCCTTAAACACTTCCAGATAATAATGATACATGTTCTTCCAGCTAATATATATCATTACTTTTTATCAAGCAAGGCTTGGTTCATAGCTCTAGAAATAATATGATTTACTGGCCTCCAGCCAATCAGTTAATTACCCGCTAGTTACTTAAAGCACCTGGGGCTTTGGTTGATTCCAGTGTAAGTTATTAACTTGCTGGTAAAGGATCAGTACCTCATAAATAGTTTCTCTAAATAACTTTATAATGCTGCTGAAGTTTAATTCTTTTTTTTATTATTTATTCTTACTTATAAGAATAAATACGTGGGGGACAGCTTTAAATTGCAGTTATATAAAGCAACTATTTTGATTTGAGATATCAAGTAGTAGCTCCATACCCATGTGAACTGCATACAAGTGTCATAGACACGTTACTTAGGCACCTTCAGGTCTTTGGGAGAATCTCAGTAGTTTTACATGTACCAGGCTGATTGAAGACTGATTTGTTTTGTAGTACTTCGTTTGTTTTGGTTTTTTGGTCATGTTGTTTTAAAATAATAAAATCAGGTGAAGAGATCTTAGGCCAGGTTTCACTTGTGGTAATTCCATTGAGATAATTTACAATAGTTAAGGCTCTGGCTGTCTTAAAGTAATTGAGACAGATAATAGACTCTTTCATCTCTCTTTTTCTGTATCTCATCTTTTTTTCCCAGAAGTCATAAGCCACTTATTTGTTTAAAATGTGGGAGAGTAGATGTAAAAATCACTGTTCTCAGAAGGAAAAAGCTGGGGCTGTCTTTGGCCTGGGAAGCATCCTTTAGGCACTTCCTGTACCTGAAGTTAGAAAATAATTTTTCTACAGCCTTCTTATGGTTTTGGTTATAAAGAGTGTCTCAACTGATGAATTGCTTTTGTAGCTCAAGGGGAAAGAAGAGATTCTGTAATTGTGTAGGTCCTAGACCTTGCTTAGATGCCTTACATCTGCTAAATAAACCAACGGACAGGATAGCTAATTTAAGGACAGGTGTTACACACTCTTCTTGCAATGGGCCATTACTAAATTCTGTGTGAGCTGTACTCCCTGAGAGAACTTAACAAATATGCCCAGGTGAAAGGAATTACATTAATCCAGTTTCAGTTGTAACCTCAAGAGAGAGGAGAAGTTAAAAGCTTCCAGTCAAACACTGTGGGCAAAAAAGGTTGTTCTTTTTGTCTTGTGATGTTTATATTCATCAGGATGGATGAGGAACCTGGCAAGAGCCTGAAGCAGTGAACTGCCATAGCAAGTGGCTGGCCAGCTACCGTAATTTAGAAATTATCTCAGCTAATAAGATTTGTCAGGATCAAATCTGCTTGACCTTGGCTTGTTCATATGGGTTTGGGTGGTGGCTAGAAGGGGTGGGTGAAGTAGGATAAGGAGACAGAGAAGAGCATGGTCTGCACAAGAAGGCTGAGAGAGGTAGTGCTGACCATAGTGGGTGCTGTAATACTATGGACAAGAGAGAACACAGGGCACTGGAGCAGGAGCAGTGCTAGAAGAGCAGCCCACACGAAAAAAGCTGCTGTACCGAAAGCTACTTGTGATGAACTGGTAGCTTTTGTGCTGCCCCGCTTTCTTCTTTTTTTCCAAAAAGCCTCAGTTGAGGTTGCACGGTACTGCGTGATGGATATGCCCATACAGAACATTCCCTGTGGTGGGAGTTCAGCAGCCAAATAAGAAAGAATGGCTTAAAGATGAGAGCAGATATAGAGATGAACTTTGTTGTCCCGATTTGTATAGGCTGGCTAAGTTGATGGCTAAGCTAGGTGGAGAGCCAGATTGCCCACGTAATGAGTGCCAAAAGGAAAAATGTAGGTTTGTATCACTGCTGAGAGGTGGTTCTGACCGAGAAATAAACACGAAAGCAAAGCGCCTTTAGCTGAAAATTGGATTCTCAGCAGCAGGAGGTGCCTGATCTGATTGCTTACACTTTTTTTGCCAAAACTTGGGCAGGCTGTTCCTTTTCTTTGTCTCTCCTTTTTTTCCCTTTTCCCTCCTCCCCCCCGATCCTGACTTTCAGTCCTCTCGGGTCTACCCGTCGGTCTCTCTTTGTCTGCAGACCTGGGAGGAACGCTCCGCTCTAGTGTAGAAGCAACAGCTTCTTTTATCTTGCGTGCTGTGGTTATCTGACTTGTGCATCTCAGAGCAGAACTGATGAAGACTGCTAAGACAAGATGGTCGTTTTCAGTCTTTAATAGCTTATCATATTTAAAAAAACCTCATGAAAGAACTGTGTGTTAGTTAAATGATGATTATTAGGGATGCTTATGAATAAAATACACCAATTTATATCTGATTTTGTAATAATAGTGTTAGACTTTTCGCTTTGCTCTGATTTAAGTCTATATAAACAAAGGGATCAAAAGAGAACAGCATGCCTCTGCTTGTTTAAATCAATTGGAATTAGTAGCACGTGCCCTTTGCGGTCCCCAAGTTATGTGGCAGCACTGAAAATTATTGTGGTTTTGTTGCTTTTGTACCCGGATAGTTCAAGATTTAAAGCCAAGACCTAACCCGCCTGCTTTATATCAGATGATTCAAACAGTCTGTGGAACAGTATAGGAACGGTAGTAGAGTTATCATTTTTGTGTCAGAGGAGGGGGAAAAGAGAGAAAACAGGTATTGTCATGCCAAACTATTCTTCCCCACGCCCCCCCCCGCCCCCTCCAGTTTTTATGCAGGTCATTATAGAGCCACCCTTGTGAACTTTTTGCCTGGGTGAGAAGATCGTTAGGTTTAAGATGCAAGTTCCCACTTGTTTAGACAAGTACATGCCCACACATGGAGGATGGGCCCTTTTCAGATTTTGAATACTTGCCTGCCCATGTAGTTTAAGCTGACTGGGCAGCAGATGGGGATAGGCAGAAATAAGCTATTTGGAAAGTACAGTGGCACAGTCACATGAAGACTGGCACTAGTCTGATAAAACCAGTTCAAATGTCTGTTTAGAGAAACAAGGGAAGTAGTCCAGTATAGGAAGCCAAAAGCCGTATGAGATCTCAAGTTTATTCCCTACACTGCGATGAACACTTGAGTTTACACAGAAATGTCAGTAATGGAGTAACTGGTTGTGGTTTTTTGTCTGTAATGCCAATACGTTGATGTTTTGTTTCTTCACTTGCAGCTGCACTGAGAGCTTGTGCTGATGGAGGTGCCAATCTTCTCTATCACATCACAGAAGGAAGCCAGGACAGGTATGTTAACCGTAAACTTGAAGTCACTGAAGTCATCTCTTCTCAATGAAAGTAAAATATGGAGGAACAGGATCTGTTCAGTTACTGTAGCAGCTGCCTGCTCTGTGCATGGTACTTTAATGAACTGTGGCAGGTAGTATAATATTTTCTCCACGTTATCTTTAATTTTTACTCCCAGCTACAGTTTTTAAAACACACAGGTAACCTGAAATACCTTTTTTTCCTTAAGCCCACTGGTCTTTTTTCCTCTTGAAAGCTCTTTTCTCGGTCTGTCTTATTTTATGCATCCATCAGAGCTGGGCCTTTGATGCAGCCTCTGAAAAAGACCATAGCAAGGGTTGACTAGAGAACATCTGATGCCTCTCACCAGGAGCAGAAACAAAGTGTTTCTTCATTCTTCTTGCGAGGCCTTAGAGGAAATCCGTTTGCTTTGTAAAGTGAGATGGGTAATAAAATAGGAAGTCTATTTCTTTTTCTGAATTATTTCTAAATTAGCGTCAGGGCATCATACATGACCAAAGACCCATACAGAGGTTATCTATAAATGTCTATGCTAGGTGAGGAAATACAACTGAAAGGAGAATATGTTTTTATTTTCTGTTATGGCATTTAAAATTGTAAAATATCCCAGGTTTCTGCCCCAGAAGTGTTGAGCTGAGATTGCGATGCAAAATACTACATTCAAGTAGTTTCTCATTTTTGTAGTGGAACCATGGACTGCTGTGTAATCTGAGGTTTCTAAGGATCCTTTGTGCTTGTCTTTAGGATTTTCAGTTGTTTTGAGCAAGAGTTCCTAAATAAATAGTTTAATGAAAGCAAATAAATAAATAAAGCTGACTCTCAGGGCAAAGGAATGAGACAGGTATTTGGTAGAACTTACAAACTTACGATCAATTTTGTTCATACAGCAAAATCTGATACATATTTGTTTTTCACCTCATGGTAAGTGTATGATGGAGGCCAGGGGAAGCTCAATTTCCTCCTGTCCTTCAAAGTAAAGACCAGACTTGGAGAGGAAGACTATAGTCTTAAAAAATTAACTTAAAATTTCTTCCTTTGTCACCTGTGAGAAGTTTGATGGCTGAGATCTACAACTGCTAAAACTGAGACTGGAGTCTGTCAAGCACCAGTACGTGTTGTAGAAGATTACAGAAGGAATACTCCTATTTCTCTTCTTCTAGTAGTTGCTCACAGAGCCATGCACAACTTAATCTTGAATTCAGACAGAAGTCTGTTTGACTTGCAGCAAGCAGTTCTCTTTGATAACGGTGATGCTTTCCAAAGAACAACATTTCAGAGCCTTCCTTTTACCTTCTCCTGTAACCCATTCATCTCTTCTGCACACTGTTATGTTCATATTAAATAAATATAATTCCAGGGAAAATGGATGATTATACCTTGACTGAATAGTTCTTTCAGTCTTACATACTTGGCCCTTGGAGTATTCTTTTTGTCTACCCTTCTTCTTCTCATCTTAATTGCTTTGGGTAGGTATATTTTACCTTCAAAATGATTCTTTTGAAGCAAAAAAAAAAGACCTGCATAATTTTTATTTTTGTCTTTAAAGAAATCATTCTGCTGGAAAGAATATTCTTTTTACTTCTCTGAAGTATTTTCCCTTACATTCCCTGTCCAGTGTTATTAAAGAGCTGTCTGCTCAGACTCTACTGACATGCTAATAATTTTTTTAATGCTGTCTTAACCTTCTGTTTAAAACTCCTCTATTTTATTCAAAGCCCTGATATCTAATTGTGTTGTATCAATACCTAAAAACTATAGTCCTTTAATTCTAGAGAGATTATTATATCCGAGAGATATAAATAAAGAACTTGATTGGTATTTTGGGGTTGACTCTCAGTGACACCAAAGTGTCTTTCTGCTGCTCTGGCAGTGTGAAGAATCTTTTAGAATGGGAATAAATTATAACATTCTGGAAAAAAGACAGCTTGCAATATAGGACTGTTATAGGGGTGTCTTCCTTTGGAGATAAGTGAAGTAGCTGTTGCTATTTTGAAGGGTCCATTTCCAAATCCTAGAAAAATATAGGGCTAGAAATGACCTCAAGACATCCATCCTTCTTTCCCTCTGCTTTAAGGTGAAGACAAACCTACCCATTCCATTCCTGATGCATAGGATGGTTCCTAAAGATCTTCAAGTGAGAGCTTCGCCCCTCCCCCACCCAGCTTCCTCTGCCTTAGGCTAAAATATACCCAGCTCGTTTGGTCTTTCTTTATTGGTCATCTTTTCTTATTGCTCTTATTGGCCTCTCTTCAGATGGTCCACATCTATCCTAAAGTGCTGTGGCTGAAGCCAGGCAAGATGCTCTACAAGAGACTTAGCCAGTGATGAACAATTTTTTAACTCGCTTCTCATGTTAAGTTGGTTTATGCTATTGAATGAAAAGCAGCAAGAGCAGATTCAAGGGCCCCCCATTTCCTGCCTCCATCGGTTTCCTGTTTCCTCCATCGGTGTCTTGACTTGTTTCTGTGCTTGAGTGGTTCACCTATTCCCATCAAACGAAGGAAGCTCTCGCCTTCCTCTCTATTCTCTCTTCAGGCCTTGGCACAGGCTGCCCAGGGCAGTGGTGGAGTCCCCATCCCTGGAGGGATTTAAAAGACGTGTAGATGAGGCGCTTGGGGACATGGTTTAGTGGGCATGGGGGGGTTGGGTTGACGGTTAGACTCGATGATCTTAGAGGTCTTTGCCAACCTTAGTGATTCTATGGTTCTATGATTCTATAGCACTGCGCAGGCTGGCTTAGCAATGGGACTTCAGGTCATGATATTAACGTATGTAAGGTGTTATATGTCGTCTTCTGTGTTTGTGGTGTCATTTTGATGACGTGTTTGGTTGGTTTTCCCATAAGTTTCTGTAAAAACTAGCTCAACAAATCTGAATTGCAATCTTGTTTAGAAACAAGCAAACAAACCAACCCAAGAAAACCTTCATTTTTGTAACTACTAATGAGGAGAAATCATGCTGTTTTTTTCAATGATGTGTTAAAACAGATTACCTTCTAGGGCAGGAGGGGTAGGAAGAGTAACCAAAAGGGCCGGATAACTTTTCCTTAGAGAGGCGCATCCTTGGGAGCTGCTGGTGTTGGGGTCAGAGGAAAGGCAGGAGGGAAGAAGGGACGGACTCCTGTGCTCTGTTGCTTTTCTCTCTCTGGCTCTACAGCCCAGAAAGGTTATTTTCCTTAGACTATGTTTTTCCTTTGTTAACATCAGTTCCCACTTACAAATAAGGATTACTGCTGAACTCTTCTTGATTGCTAAACATTTGCAGCTAATCAGAGTTAAAGGTAAGGCACTGATCTTTATGGGTTTTTTGCTCTGCCTTATTCTGTCTGCCTTGCCTATCCTGTTATGTATTTCCTTGAATCACTATGAAACAGTTACCCACTTCAGAGTGAGGTTGTTGCTTATCTGCATCACATTACAGCAACTTCTTTCTCAACACTTTCTGATTAAATCTTAAGGCATCGATTAACCTGTGTGTCACTGGCTTTGGGGTATATGAAGGTGAAGATGCATCGAAAACTGTTATCGTATTGGCACCTGTAAAAGCAATCATTAGTACTTGTGTCTGAGATGCTATTTTCCAGAGAGATGTCAAATCCATCGTGTACTCAGGTTTTGCAACATTAAGAGCTTCAGGTCAAAGAGGGGAGCGGTGGGCTCTATAAGAGGAAGGATAATCCTATCATAAAAAATACTAGCTTTCTGGGGTTCTGTTCAGTATTTCAGTATATCAGACTTACTGTATGACATGAGGTGGGTTGCCTGCAATCACTAAGAACATCACTTTCGCTATGCATCCAGTTTCTTTCTGTGTACTGCATAAAGTATAAGAATAGCAGTGAAACTGAGAAATGGTTGTGTATTTTGATGTAGCATTTTCTACAGATAAAACACACATGAGGTGAACTTGGGTGATGCACAAAAATGCAGTTGCTACTATATAACTCTTCTTTGAACTGGGCGTGCAGGGAGGCAGCTCCAAGAAGCTCTACATGTGTGTTTGAACATTAGGAACAAATTTTGTAAACATTTCCAGTTGATGTTGCTGCTAAATTTCAAGCACAGACCTCAAAAAATCTTTTTTAGAAGCAACTTATATTCAGGAATACAGGTTGATACATAAAGTTTGTCTTTCAGTGACACCCCTTCCCACCCCACCAAGGATTTAAATAAGCCATTTAGTCAGAATGAAACAAGGGTATTGGTTGTACAAGGTGGTGTTACTTCTTTAACTCGGATTTAACAAACTCTTCTATGTCCTAGGCTTTGTGTTGAAAAGGTGAAGTGGAAAATAGAACTCTTAATTGTACAGTTTTTACAGCTTACACTTACTGAGTTTTGTACTTGTAAGTACCAATGAATAAATTTAGACATATCACAAACTTTCCAATGCTGACTACTCCTGAGGAGTTTCTTGTCCTTCACGTGCCTGGAAATGGTTTCCAGGATTAGCTGCTCCATCACCTTCCCAGGGATTGAGATGAGGCTGAGCAGCCTCTAGTTCTCTGAGTCCTCCTTCTTGCTCTTCTTGAAGTCAGGAGTGACATTTGCTTTCCTCCAGTCTTCAGGCACTTCTGCCAGTGACCATCATTGATCAAAGATTATCAAGAGTGGCCTTGCAGTGACATCAGCCAGCTCCTTCAGCACTCATGTTCGCATCCCATCTGGGCACATGGACTTATATATGTCCATTTTGCTTAAGTATTCCCTGCCTGATCCTCTTCCACCACGGGTATATCTTCCTTGCTCCAGTCTCCCTGGTCTCTGATGCCTGGGAGTCCTGAAGGCTGGGCTTTCTAGTAAAGACTGAGGCAAAGAAGGCATTCAGGACCTCAGCCTTTTCCATATTCTTTATAACCAGGTCCCCTGTCTCATTAAGCAATGGACCCACATTTTTGCTAGTCTTCCTTTTGTCACCTATGTACTTCTAGAAGCCCTTCACATTGTCTTTGACATCCTGGCCAGATTCAATTCCATTTGGGCTTTTGCTTCCCCAACTTCATCCATCCTCAGGCAGAGCTCCATGCACTCCAGCTGCTCTCTCGCATAAAGGGCAACTCCTCCTCCTCCTCATCTTCCCATCCTGTCTTTCCTAAAGAGCCTGCATGCTCTCATTGCAACACTTCATCCATATTTCCATGATCCCAAAAGATTGTAGCTCTGCAACTGCACACAGATCTCTAACTCATTATGCTGCATGCATTCTCCAGGGCTTTATTTTGCCTCCGAAGTTTGAAAAGGAAGCAATAGGCTTAACCTTTGAATTAGGGTTACTAGTGCCAATTCAGCAGCTGTCCTGTCTTCCTTTTGTTGGCTAGTTCAATTGGCTATTTATAACTTACACTGAATTTGCCTAATCTTAGAAACCACTGTCTCCATTGTCAAGATCGTAAAAAAAGAAACAGTGGGGCAACAGCTAGCAATACCCATATGTAAAATGAGATCTTTTGTCTTGTTTCCTGAATAACCTTCTACTCATGGAAAAGTGGGTCCCTAATAGGATTATAGAGTGAAAAATTCATATATACTTCACTATGTTCCATATTGGATTAGAAATAGGGTACTTATGAAGGTAATTAGCCATTGATGTAGCTTAATGTAGGGTTGAGAGGAATTCTTTGCTTGAACTCTTCAGATTAAACTGGATATTGTTGTTAAGCTATCTTATATTCAGGCAAAATTTAGGCCACTGATGCAGAAAACATTGAATGAGGTTTTCTAAGTATAGAGATATAGTAGAAGAGTGCAATGGTCTTTTCTTGTCTTTAAAATCTATTAATTGTATGTTTGGGGGAGGATGTGAGATAATTACACATGTGAAGGTTTTGCTTTATTTATGTTGATATAAGGGTATGTTTCAGTAATGTTTAGAAAAAAAAAAAATTGGCCTCTGAAACTGTGAGGTCAAAGCTATTTGAAATGGCTCTCCTGTTGCTGCCGGTGGTGAAGAGTTCTTTGAATTGAGGGATTACAATCTGAAAGCCAAGAAAGTTGAAAGCTGAGGCAGTGCTTTATTTGTCAAATGGCTTAAGGAAATCTTTTACATCAGACATTTTTGCCTGACCTAAAAACTGCAGCAGTGTTCAAAGATCAAAATCAGGATCTTGAGTTTATCCTAATAAATTCTGCAGGAGTGTTCAGAAAACCCACCCCTACCCACAGTCTGGTCCTTTAGGAAATGCCTGACTTGGGATCCATTTTTAAATCCTAGCTTACTTCAGAAAACTGCTGGGCATCAACAAATTCAAAAAAACCAAAGCAACTTATCTCTCAGTGTTTGGAAAGGTGAGTCCATTTGGAGTTACATAGTGTGTTTGTTTCAGGTAGTGCAGATGAGAAATTCTCAAGATACATTAAGATCATCTAGTTCTTGGCTTTTTCATTTATATCTTCAATTTAATTAGTTTCACTCAAATTACATTTTCACATACATTTTTATTCCAGTAGCCGTGCACTGTAAATAAAATTCAAAGTTTGTTTCAGAAACAATGAAGAGTTGAGATATCAAGAGTTGAATATCAAGAGATACTCATAGATTCAGTCCTCAATTTAAACCAAGATTAGCTTCCTGTATGGGGAGGTGTTTCCTGAAAGCACTAGTGCAATAACGTCATTAGGCATATCAGGCTTATTGGGTCTCTGAATCAAATGCTCACAGAAATGATGAGGTGAAAATCATTGGTGCTTTTTTTACTGCTGGGTTCCTCTGGATATTAAACAGCAGTATAAAGCCAGACCAGGAGTGTGTATTCTTCTGGAGTTATTGACTAAGTCACTATAGTGCTTTATTTCTAGTCAGTTAGACATCACATGCTACAAAGGAGAAATCTGGGAGTTGCATAGCCAATAGTTTGGATTCACTTGAGAATTTTAGGAGGGGCAGACGTACAGTGTTTTGCAGATCACACGAAGTGGGGATATATTTTGAGAGAGACACCAGCAACCAGCTGTAAAAGCTGTTCTACAGCTAGGTTTACTCGGAGGTGCTTCTAATCGTAGTTGCTACTATATTCCGTAAACCGTAACAGAAAACGGACAAGGGCTTTTCCACCATCCCCTCACCCTGAAAATCAAACAGCGGATTATCACCTTATTTGAAAAAAAAAAACAAAAACCAAAAAACAAGGCACATAGGCTTATAAATATTAGCAGAATTTAGTTGAGATTAAGTTGCTCTTTATGTTGAATTTGTTGCTTTTGCTAGTCAAGATGGAAATTGTAGAATAATAGTAATATTTATAACTAATAACAATGGGAGGTGACAGTGTTGCCCATTGTTGTGATTCTTGAAAGGTTAGACCTCTATTAGAAAGAAGGCTTAGTCTCATCATACTCTTACAGAAGCTATGAAACGGCTAGTTTTCCATCCCTGATGTACATATGTGTACATGGATGCGTGCATGCCGTGTTTCTTTTATTTCAGGAGGCACTGAAAGTAAGTGACTGCCTTAGTACAGGACCATGCTTTCTTTACAGGAGAAGAGTAAAAAAGAAAAAGTCTTGGGTAGAACTTCTGGATATGATTCACAAGTGGCAAAGGTAGATGTACCAGGTTTCATCTAGAGTAAGAGTGACAGTCTACCGGTTAAAATGGAGAACTGGGAATCCAGACCTTTGTTTTGTTCCCAGTTTGCTCAAAGTCATGCAGTGAGTTACCGAATCATTTCAGATTCTCAGTCGGTCACCTTTAAAATGTGGGCATATAGACCTTAAGAAGGGCTAAAATGCTGTCCTTGTTCATGTGGTCTCATCAGAGTTTCTGATATTTCCTTATTAAAAGCTGAGCCTATAAAAGGGCCAGATATCATTCCTCCTGAAATCAGTATTTAATAAGGAATGGTGGGTCCTAGGTGGAGGCAGACTTGATCTCCATCAGCACTCCAGGTACCTGCACATTCTGGCACAAATCCACATATTTTCTTTTTTTTTTTTTTTTTTTTGATACCTCAAGACATTCAAAGGACCCTGTTTTTTTAGCCACATCAACAAACCTAAAAGTGTGAGACTCTGCTTTTCTAGACTGATCCTAATCTTGTTAGAGAGTAGATGGGAAGGACCAGGACAAAAGGCTGGGGAGAAAGAGTGATGAGCAAATACAAAACAGATGGACAGTTTGACGCTGGCTGCCAGTGAGGTGCTCTGCCCATAAAACTGTGCTGTCCCAGTAAGAGCACCATAAGCCAAGTTATAATTGCCAACCAAGAAGATAAAGGGTCACGATTTGTCCAGACCAGTAATTCTGGAAAAAACAGGAAAAAAAGTGGCTGAGGAAAGGAGAATACAGGGACACTTCAGTTAATCCCAGGTCTCTCAATCAGAGGGTTTGTCTTGCTTCAGCTTCTTCTTCAAATAGCTGTATCTGTGCCCCTAGTGTACTGTAAGTAGAGGAATGTCATCTCCAGCTGGGTGATTTCTGGCTTTATGACATGGTAAAAATCATTTATGGCCACCCCGGTGCTAGAAGTTAGGACTCTGTAGTGATAAAGTATCTGTGCGTTGAGTCACCGCTGGAGAAGGCAGCTTGGAAAAGAGTCCTGAGCTGGCCTAAGAGCACTCTGCACTTTATAGTGTTTCAGTTTGTTGTGCCTGAGGAGTAATTCTCAGGATCCAGGGAAAGCTGGCTCTGTGTGTAGCGTTAGGGAGGAATGTATGCCTGTGTTTCTTTTGGATCTCTGAATATCAATAGAAATGAAGGATTAGGCAGGCAGTGCTTTCTTTTATGGAGCAATACTTTTTACAAGCGTTTGGCGCGGGCTGGGGGGTGGGAGTTTTCCTGTGTTTGAAACAAAGCGAAAGGAGAAAGTTCTTACAAGCCTTAAACCAGGATGGGTCTTTGCTGCAATAGTACTTGTCATTTAAAATTTAAAATATGAACTTTATATTGAACATGGCAAAAGCGATCTTAGATTTGAAAGAAGCTCCGTTAAGACTGAGAAAAATGCCAAGATCAGCGTTCAGTCTGGGAGCACAGAAATACATGTGCTATCAGTGCCTTAAAATGAATGCTAATAAATGACCTTAAAGTTGACTGATCTGCACTGTTGCCCTTCAGAGATTTAGGGAAGGATTGCTAGTGCTACAGCACCTATTCACTTTTTTGGCTATTTTTTTTTCATAGTCTAGAAAATTCTTGGAGAGAGCTGATATAGTCCCTTCCAGGTGACTTCAAATTACAGAATATTACATAATGGGACTGAACACAGGTAACATCCGTAGATAAATTATTCAGATTAGTTTTTGCTGTCTCTAAAATGCTCTTTCAGTAAACTTATTAGTGATTGTTGGAGCGTAAACGTATTCTGGATGTTTATTTCTTGCTTTTCTTTCCTATTCTCTTTCTTCAGTAGACTCTGCTCTCTTTTTATAAATATGTGAAAGCCAGAAGTTCTGACTTTTAACAATTTGCATTCAAATGGGCACCTTTATTCTGAGAACAGATGATTGTATACTTCAAATCTGTTTAAATTTAGTGTTAGTGAAGCCAGTACCTTGCGAATGGGGGCCTTTATGCATTATAGAATATAATGAGAAGTAAAACTTTAAAATATAAATCCATTTATCTTTAAATTATTTTTCCTAGTTCTTCTGCTAAGATTTGTTTTCTAATCTAATTGTATTCCAAGAGTGTTTCCATTTTACAAATGGACTCTTTCAGCTTTTCATTTTAAAATGTTTTGTGCCACAGTTGTTTTCACAGAAAATGCTATCAAGAACAAGGAACTGTGTTCTCAAACTATGATCAAGGCTACTTACTACAGTTGATAAATGAGAATAGTTAATAAATTAACTCTTTAGGGCCAAGTGATGAGTACTTTCTGCCTCTTCTGACAAGACAAGCCATGCAGAATCAGTTGCAAAGCCATCCACACAAAGGGTTGAGCATCGATTAATCAGTTGGACTAGGTAAGGTTGCCAGGCAGCTCCACCTAATTGAAGACACGAGGATTAATCCTTGGTAAAAGTTAGAGCCCTGAGACATCATAGAACCAGTTTTGTTCTGCTACTGGAAATAATTTGCTCAAGCATTTGGATAATATGTACACCTCCAAAGCTGCTCTTGGATACATTTATGTTCAGAGAAACTCAAATCTTCTTCTTCAACTCATAGGTCATATAAAAATCACACTCCTGGGTGTGCACGCTCCTCTGCAAGCAACATACTACCTGCCTTATTTAGGTACCAGTGGGGTTGGTTGAAGTCTTCTAATGCCTTGATTTAGTTCTATTTTAAAAAAAGAGGTAATTTGCTGTCTCTGTCTTGCATGCAGACTTTATTTTTAAAAAGTTTTAGGCAATGTACCTGAAAACCACAGTGAATGTCCATTATAGAGAAATGTAGAGAATTCTGAGTTTTGAGCAAGGGAAGAAAGATCTCTTTGGATAACAAGTGAAAATACAGGGGGCAGTGATGTTAAAAGATAGTAAAAAGGCAGTTGGAAATGGCATAATCTGTACAGAAGTATCTTGCCTACCGATCCCAAATAATTGAACAGAATGATGTCTGATCATGTGGCAGGATGTGAAACTGATAAGGTAGATTGGATCCAAGGCTACAGAGTGTCTTAAAATAAATGGAGATGCATGAAGGTCCACTGGGGTTGTCTTATGATGCTTCTCTACCTGTTGGGGATGTTCCATATGAGCAAGTCTAGAGTCTATCTACCAACTGGTTTCGGTGTCTCTGCAGGACTCTGGACCAGTATCAGCACATCATTCAGCTCCGGCTCATTAGCTCTAAGAAACTGAGAGTGTTTGGGCCAAAACATGCACTAAGGTAGTAGGATGGCTTCTGATACCAGAGTGAGCTTGTTCTGTATGCCGTAGGCAATGCCTCTGCTTGCAAACATTTTCCATCGTACTTATCTTTTTGTAAGCACTTGTGTACATATAAGCACCTCAAGAACAGATTAGCGCTGCAAAGATAGGCCTAGAAGAGTGAACTTCAGCGAGGTGAGAGAAGAGAGCGGTAAATGAAGGGCTAGATGACAATTTCAGAATACCACCAAAATACCTGTCTGGTGTGAGGCGGTCTGATCATGAACACATTCAGAGTAAACGTACATCTGTCCTGCAGTAATTCTTTTTAGCTTGAATAGGTACATATGCATGTACTGTATAAAGAAAGTACTGAAATGGACTAAGGAAGAGATGCATTCAAGTAAAAAACTCACAGCTTTTATTGGGTTTGGACTGATGTCCTGGTTTATTCCTCTGAGTAGCAATGAATATTGAACTAAATTGACTGCAAAATAAAAAAGGTCAAACAAATAATATTTCAGAAGGAATACAGCTCACCATGATTGAAATTTATACGTTATTCTAGAGAAAGAAAAAACAAACCCAAACTGCCCAGTGACTGTCTCTGTGGGCACACCACATGTAGATCCTGATAGAAATTAGATTTTGGTTTTGTTTGGGATTTTGAAATGCACTTGGTGAACGAGGGAAAACTAAGATTCTGTGCAACTTCAGCAGAGTTTTTTAACACAGGTTTTGGGGTTTTTTTCTTTTTAGTGTTACTTAGTTTTTCTTCTTTGATGTCACATCACAGGAATAGATAAGGCCTGTGCTTGCCAAATAGGGACCCGGATCCCCTTTTGTATGCATTCAGGATCTTCTATTGACTTAATTGGGAAGGGATTAAGCTCTGGATGTCTAAGCAATTACACCCTCTCCATACACTGCCCTGAATTCTTGCAGTGTAATTAATGCTTTACGTGATGCATCACTTCTCCATGGTGATTGCAAGCAGGGAAACTGGCACAGCTGGATCTAATGTTTTCAGCAATCTGGTACTGTTCCAACAGCCTGTGAAATGGATGGAGGAAGAGTGAGACTCTCGCTGCTACTTTGTCAGTAACCAGGTCCTCCAGAGACTGGGACATAATCCATTTTTATCCCTTGTGCTTTAAAACAAAACAAAACAAAACAACAAATCCAAAACCAACTTTTAGTTGTGTAAAAAGTGTTTGAGCATCTATTACTCTGATTTCAGGTTCGAAGCAAGCACTGGCAATAGCTGGAAATTGTTACTGCTTATTGTATTCAGAATTACTTTGTGGTGCCCACACAGTGATCAAAATATTTAGCATAGTCGTTGGAAGTAGTAACACCGGGAATGAAGTTCATCCTATAGCAATAAATCGTTCTTGGACTAGTAACTCTTGAGGAATATCCCACCTACACAAGCTGCTTGACTCTCAAACTGCCTGGCTTTCCCTGTTTGTTAAGAAATTCCATCTGGAATAAGTTTCTTTTGACATAAAAGCAGAGTGGCCCATTCAAGGTGTCCACGTCACGTGGCTAATGGGAACGTATAGATAAGATGTTTTGGATCAGACAGAGTACACATGTACTTGCAGTTTGCTCCGTATTTCCTTCTTTAAGCATCTTGATCTCGGTGTAAAAGGTGCCTGGCATGTAAAAAAGAATAGAAGCAGGAAATAACCTTACAGCTGTTCTCCTTCATTTATCCACTGTAAGCATTATGTATAAAGAAGAGGGACTGTCTAACTGAAGGCAGTATTAGGGATTTGCAGCTTGAGACTGGATTATCGCATTACTGTGGAGACAGCTAATTGGATGCCAGTGAAGAAGATTGATAAGGATCAGCAGGTTAGAAAAGGTGCATTTTTAGAGTGCCTGATGTACAAAACAATGACACAGTGGGTAGCAATGGCAGTGGATAAAAGGCTGCGCCTTTGGACTTCCTCTGACTTTTTTTTTTTTTAAAGGAAAGACTGGTATCTGGTATTCAGGTGTAGCTCAAAATATTTAGTATGAGGGTAGTAGGATTTTTAGGTTGGCTTTTTTTTTCCTAAGCACGTGAGTGGGTAGTAGAGTGATTTTTTTTTTTTTCCCCTTTTTTTTGTTTCCCCCTGCAGTTGGTGTGTGTTAAAGTCCAATGACGTTGCTCAGAATGCTGGTCAGCCAGCTGTGGGCCAGAGCTTTGAGAGCAGTGCCTGTGGTTGTCATCTCCTCTGTGAAGAAGTGGAGTTACTCTGCAAGGGCTTGAAATCCCGTGGTCTTTACGCACGGGTGCCACAGAAGTCTGAATGTCTCTGTTTCTTTGTCAGCAGGGCTTTTGCCTCGGTGTTCAGGAGAACTAAACAGGTTAGGTGACAATTGGCACAGGCATAATGTAAAAAAGGCAAAAATTGGAAGGGAGGGAGAAACACGGGGTACAGGAAAAAGGATGGAAAGGGAGTGAAAATTTTTTTTGTATTAAAGCTGAAAAGGAGAAAAGTCTCTGGAATAAACGAGGGTAATAACTCCAGTGGAGTAACCGTTATTCTGTCACAAGAAAGACAGAAAGGAAGGCTCTATAGTAGTAAAGACAAAAATGTGATTTGCCTCTGCAAATTCCAGCAGTATCTGTGGGAGGATTGATGTTTTCTAATTTTATAAGCTGCAGCAGGCATGTTAAATGCCGGTGACAGATCAGATTGGAATTGTGTGCATTAAGGTATTTTGAGTGGTGAGAGAAAGACAGACTGTCCCAAAAATACAACTGAAAGAGTCAGTGAACAACTCGTGCCATTTCTTTTTTTGTTAAAACATCATCTGCGAGGTTTGACAACAAATACTTTTCATTAAGAAAGTGACAGATGTGAGTGTCAATATCTCTTCTTTCTGATGCTTTTAATTTTAGGAAAAAAGGAAACTGCATAAGGTGATTTTGGGGTGTGTTTGTACAGGAGGGAATCGTGTGAGGAGCATGCATGGATTGACGGGGGTTTTAGCTCTCAGAGGGAATTCTCAGGATGCTGAAGAATCCGTTTTGAAGAGTTAACATTGCTAGCAAGTGAGTTACTGAACCCGTGCCCACTCTGCAAGCATCCGCTCTGATTGGCACCGAGGGGCCAACATTGATCCGTCATTCGAAGCTTTGCAGCAAAGCAATGAAAGCAACTGCACAGGCTGTGGTTCTGCCTCTCATCCTGTGAAAAGGTTGCTGCTCTCTGATTTCCTTTTAGAGTCAAAGCGTTTCAAATCGAACAGCAATTTCTGACAAAGACGGGAGCTGGAACTGTGCTACGCTGTCATTGGGCTTGGTGGGACACTTTAAGCTTCTGCTGGCTTAAACAAATAGAAATTACATGGGCAAATCCCTCTTTGTTTCCGTACTCCCTCTTCTCTGCCCCACAGTGAAAGCAATAGGGAAGAGCTTCCATGATCATGTTTACTGTAATGAGCCTGTCCTCCGGGGAAACTCTTGCAGCATCTTTTAATGTTAATCTAGTATCGATTTATGATTTTAATTGCTATGCTCTAGCTCTTGTTCATTAAGTGACCACATGCAGGGTTCTCATATTTCATGTGTTGCCCATAAAAAGCTGTGCATTTCATTAAATCTCAGCATTAAAGGAAGTGTTTCCTGGCAGAGCAATATTCTAACAGCACGTTGCAAGTGTGCAGGAAGGTCCCAAGGTCACAAACTCCTTCCAGAGGTTAATTAAGTCTGAAAGAAAGGTATTCTGTTGCAATTAAATAGTAATGAATGAGAGGCCAGGAATATTTGGTGTATAATGCAGTACCACGAGGCAAAGCCAAAATCACCTGAAAATTTATTATTTTATTTCGTATTCTATTATAAAATACCCTTGGGTGTCAGTGTAATTTTTATTCTCCAACTTGCCTATGACAGAAGGGGGATTAAGTGGTCAGCGCTGTCATGCATATATGTGATCGTAATACACCTCGGGATGGTTTTGAGAACTCTAATAGCATTCCTGACATGCCGAAGAGGGCTTTCATCAGGAGGGTGATGCCTTCCCCGTTCTGCAGGATCTCATTTTTAATCAGAGGGAAAGTGCTTTCTTTGTCACGTTCACACTGGAAAAGCCGTGGCAAGTTTTGACTTCTTTCAGTAGCGCCAGCAGAAATACAATCATATTCATGACCCTGTTTAAGAGCTCATCAAAATTTCCCTTTTAGTCCTTGTGCTTCTGGGGTTTAATATTTCAGCACATTCAAGTGTATTAGGCGGGATCTTGGCACAGGGCCACAGACAAGTTGTCAATCCAAATGTAGGTTTTTTTCTTTTTTTTTTTTTTTTCCCCCCCAACCATCGTTGTAAATCAGCTGATTCAGACGTTCATACGCTGGCTTGCTCCACTCTGTTATCTCTGAATAGTGAATGATTTTGGTGACTGAACATATTATAGGAATCTGGAGAACAAAAGCATGGGTTAATGGTAGGTTGTAGTTTTAATTCCTTACCTCTGTGTTTTAAAAGTAATTTTAATTATTTTAATTTTTTGTTTCATCTGAAAGCTGCATTTATAAACTGCTTTTCACACCTTGTGAAAGAAAGGAATGGGGAAAACTGCTCGTACCTACTTATTCTTGGGCTAGACAAAGCCTAGGCATGAATCTAGGAACCTGCATTTCGTAAAATTCTGTAAAAGCTGAGAATCCTTCTACTTTACATCAGCCCTTCCACATCCTGACATCAGCCAGGACTCCAGCTGAAAAGAAATTGCTCTTCGATTCCACAGCCTGGCCTCTGGAAAAGCTGAGGCTCGTTGATGCTGCAGCTCGCCCTTCTCGGGCTGTGGACCTGGCTGTGGTCCCACAGCTCGGAGAGGGGAGTTCGTGTTCACCACCTCCCTCTCCGTCATGGACCTTGGTACGGGAGGTGGTGTTTAGAAAGTGAGAGAGCTACATTGCCAAAACCACTGGTGATGGGATCCCCAAAACCTGCTGCGGCGTGAACCCCACCAGCCATTGCTGCCTTAGAGAGAGAGTAGGTGTGCCGCACCTAGAGCCCACAGACCTGAATTTGAAGGTGGGAATGGTCCAAAATCTTTGTGCCTTTTTATCAGCACGTAAGTACAAATTTCTGTTTGTTACTAGCCGGCTGGCTTTAACCGGCTGGTGCGGGCTTGTTTTGCATCTGAGCTTAAATAGGTACTTAACAACCTAGGATTTAGGTGATGGTTTTGCTTACAATGAAATACAATTCTCTGTTAATCTTCAGGAGGACTTTCCATTTCTCTCTGATGACAATTTTAAAGTCACTTCAGTGACAGTTTTTCTGTCATTCCAGTAAAATACAGGTCTCTCTCCTCGTTAGCAGGCAGATGGGTCTATTCCTCCCAACTTTGCACATTTTTCAAAAACTTACAAACCTGTGAATTAATGATCTTCCAGTATTAAAATCTGTGGAAAAAACTATTTAGTAGTGAATTTCACACTGAAGGAATGGGCCACACTGTCATCCAGAACCTCACTCTTCTGTTAAATGACATCTCTGATGACAGTTACATTACATCATGTCACCCGTGTGGTCTTCGGGCTGCTGCTACAGCTTCTCAACAGGCACTAATTCAGAGTGTTTGATGCTCAACTCATCTGTGTCCATCTGTGTCATTTCCAAAGCATTTCCAATGCTGCATCCGTTCCGAATTCTCCACTCCCTTCTCGTATGAGGGGGGATGTCAGACCTCTGAATGTCTTCCCTGACGAACTACTACTATCACTATATATAAAGGGAATAGCTTTTAATAAGAGCTCATCATTGCATTTGTATTATTTATATGTAGATCTGTGTCCTTAAGATCTATTTCTGTTTCTATGAGAAAAGTTAATTAGTGTCTTGAAATTTAATAAAAGATTAAATGAAAGTGGTAATGACAATAATAGAACATAGTAAGATAGCAGTTAAGGCTTTTATAAATATTTTTTTAATCATAATAAATTGTGACGTTTGTATGGGGGGTACTGCTAAAAATTTCTTACAGTAAGCAGGGCATCAACAGCATCAGAGTTTACATTAAAAGTTTTTTTTTTCAGCTACTCTGCTTGATAGAAAATTACTTGTACAGAGCCCAAGGTGAGGGCTCTTCGGACTATGCACTTCTTACCCAGAAGGAGGTATTTTCTGTCTGAGGGTTTTTTTAAGCCACATAGACAAAAAGGGGGAAAGGAGAAGGATTGGGGAGGGGGAGAATTGGCAACAGAGAACTCTATAATATCGTGTGTACGTTTGTAATGTTTCTAATACCTCAGTCATGTGTGCAGCTTCTTTTGTGAATGCCATTTATGAATGAGCACTATATCGATACGTTTACCTGCCTGGATTTGGTATCTGTCAGATAGGTAGTTATCTAAATGCTATCATTTGTGCTCTAAATACTAGTGACAGTAAACTAAATGCTGCAGATACAAACTGGAGGGCTGGCTCAGGTTCTCTTAAAACCTTCCCTCCACAGTACGATCTCCTTGCTTTTGATGAAACATGANTGGGATAGGGTTAAATCTCTTCCTAGTGCTGTGTTTTGGATTTAGTATGAGGAGAATGTTGAGAACACACTGATGTTTTCAGTTGTTGCTAAGTGCCCTCCTAGTCCAAGGACAGCTCCCGTGCCTGCTGACTGTACACAAGATGGGAGGGAACATAGTCAGGGCAGCCAGCCCAGCTGGCCAATGGGGTATTCCATACCACATGACGTCATGCTCAGTATAGGAACGGTAGGGGTGATCCAGGAAGTACCGATTGCGACTTGGTTATCAGTCAGCGTGGGTGGTGAGCAATTGCATTGTGCATCACTCCTTTTGTATATTCTACCATTATTTATTCTTCTTTTCCCTTTTCTGTTCTATTAAACTGTCTTTATCTCAACCCACGAATTTTTCTCACTCTTACCCTTCCGATTCCCTCCCTGTCCCACTGGGGGGGCGGGGGGAGTGAGTGAGCGGCTGCGTGGTGTTTGGCTGCCTGCCAGGTTAAACCACGACAGTTGCCTGTAGCTGTGCTGGTTTCAGGTGGAGCTGGTGCAAGGCTTCCCTCTCCCCGGGGAGGAGAGCTGCTGGTTGCGTGTGTGCCGAGCAAGGCTCTACCTGTGCGGGTTTGAAGGATTGGGACCTAGTGAGGATTTTGGCACAGGGGTGCAGATTCCTGGTGCTTGTTAGTGGTTTCTGTAGTTAAGACCTTGCAGTGGTAGATGTCTCCTAACGTGACCTGAAGGAAGCATTATTTGCAGACCCTGACCTCTTGCAGAAGTTTGCTGCCTTGATCTATTTGCTGTTGGTTCTTTCTCAATAGTTAGGACAGCTAAGTCTGTACCAGAGATAACAATCACAGGAGTCTGCCCTGGTTTTTATGATAGCCGTGGTAGGTTGTGCTGAGGATCAGTCTTTCCTTGTTAACATTACTTTAACAAGCTGCAGGTGAAATACCGGTAGGTCAGATGAGTTCAGTGTGGCCTAGGTAGCCACTACGCAGGTGTGAGATACATCTGAGAAGAGCTGGCCTGCTTCCTGCTATTAATATTTAGCAGCTGTGGGCTAAATGATGAAAGAATTAATCTAAACTAGATCTCAGCTTCTCTAAGTTATCTTGGCTCGATTAGCTGCTGGTGAGTTACTCCAGCGTTAGACAGTAGCTGAAGACAGAAAAAGATTGTACCTTCTGAGTATCTGTGTGACAGCTGGGGCTTTGGGGGGGCGAAGGAAGCTCTGAGAAACGAGAAGGACTTTGGGATTTAGCACAATGCTTTGGCCAGTGCCAAATTCAGGTTTTTTCCTCCTAAGGACCATTTCCCACCCTTACACTGGATACCACGGCTGTGTAATTGCTCTCGCCCCTTTTCAGGTGGGCTGTCCAGGGAGCTGCAGGGAGCTTCCCTGCGGTGGTGATGGCTAACTTCTTAAAAGCCCTTGTCTTTGGGGAGCACTGGGAGCTGTGCTGCCTGCCAGGAGGAGGAATCTGACTGGAACAAAGCCAAAGGAAGACGTTAACAGCAAGTTTGGCACGTTCTCTTGCGCTCGGGAGAGGCAGTCTTTGGGAAAGCAGACAGCCTGTGTAGTGGGCAGGGTGGCACGGCCATAGGTTTCCTTACATGTTACCAGGTTTCCTTACATGTAGTTTTGTTCACTAATGAACAGCAGAAAGAAAGAAAAACGTAGGCCCGGCAAGTCACTGTCAACCAGACATCCTTTTGCGTCCGTTGAGGTGCAGAGCATAGGTATGAACTTACCTGTTTATTTTAGCAGTTTAAACATTTTACAGAAGAAAACAGCAAGAGAGAGATGACTTTTCATCAGTTGAACACATTTTGTCAATCCCTCAGTCATTGTTCCTTAAAAAAACATGGAACAAATAAAACCTTGATAGAAAAACTATTTCAACCAAATACATCAGGTTGTGATCAGAAGGTAAATTGATTCATACAGGAGAATTGCAGCTTTATTTTGTTTCTTAATTTCATCCATATGTCAGGTAACTATAAAAGAGGGGTTTACTCTTTAATTAGAGCTTTATCAGGGGCATTTAAATTGCTCATCAAAATGATTGTTTGAAATACTTCTAAACTTACTTCAGAAAGAGAGAACTGCGCATGTGTGTTCACAAATGTAAACCTGTTGGCTTTGCTAACTAAAATATCCGTACTGGTACCTTGAGTCTGTAGAGGTGGTGACCCTGTGCGGAGGTGAGGATGGTAAGGCAGGGATTAAAGTGAGCTGCAGAAGCCTTAACCAGCAGTGATGCTCCAGCCCACTGAAGACAGGGCACCTGCTATGTTAAACACTTTTCCACCAGTTCCTTCAGAGCTCTTGAGGCCGACCTTTCACCTTCGCAATTAGTACTAACCTTAAAAGAGTTTCTATTAAACTTCGCTGTATGTTGTTTTCCAAATCACACATTCCAGAAAATGAAACATTGTATAGCTAAATTGTGTAGAAATGGGAGAATACTCCCTTGAGTTAATCTGATGAAAGTGAGGGTGCTTTCTGGTAAAGGTTACCAAGCATCAGATAGAGCCCGACTCTCATTTTGTATGCGCATTTATCTTCTGCTATCTCTCTAATTAATGCTTCTGTGCTGTTCTGGGCAAGAGGTGGAGGTACCTTTTGAAATGCTAATGCTCCGGTGGAATATCCCGGTTCTCTGTCAGCTCCGGAGAAGCTGCAGCAGAGGTCAGCAGCAAAAGGTGTAATAAAACTTCTGCCTCCCACTGACTTACCACATTTCAGACAACAGACTTCAAACAGCTGTCTGCCGTTACGTGTCTTTTCTCCATTCCTCGCTATGTGGGCTCACGTTCCCTAAAAAGATGAAGCGGTATGTTTTGTTCCTCCGTGTAGCCCAAGTGTTTTCAGGATCCTCAGTGCATTGTTTCTCTGCAAAACGTTACATAGCTTATGAGTGTAAGGGCTCCAAACCTGAAGAAATTTTATTAATATATTTAAGGTACTCAAGCACATCGTCAACAAAAAAAAAAAAAAAAAAAAGGCCAGAAGTTTGCTCAGTGGCTGCTCTACAGGCAATCAGAGCCCAGGATAGAAGATGCTTTCATTAACTGTATGGGATACCTTTCAGTAGTTATGCTGTCATCAGAAGTTCTGGTTTCCTGCTTAAGATTTCATGTCTTCTGAGTAGGTGTTTTTAAATAGATTTTTGTGTGGCAATTCGCCTTTTATGGCTGGTCTTCCTGCTTATGGATAAGTGTCAAGATGTCTCTTTTCAGGCCATGAAACAGAAAATTAATCCATAAAATGATTTGTACGGGGAAATCAGAAAAGCAAATGCAAGCCCAGACAGGAGAAGCATAATTAAGACTTTTGAAAACCTGCAGATTTCTCCTTGCCTGCTCGGAACAGGTTGCTCAATAAGGGGATAAATCTCTTCTCATTGCACTCGTGAATCACTGTGTAGAAAGAGCTCTAACGGATTTCTGCTGCAAGCTACTTACTGCTGTTTCAAGCCCTGAAGAAGCAAAGGGCTTCTTCAAACTCAACCTCTCCTGCATAGGTCTTCTTCCCTGTTTTTGGAAGTACATAAACAGATGCTAAACTCAGGGCAGGTATTTAAGGTAGTCAGGCGAGAGCAAGTAAATTATGGAAGCAAAGGAATCCCAGTGAGGGTCTTTCACATATAACTGCTTACTCTTTGATTGTGCTTGACTTTTAAGCATTCTTACTGGTGCGTAAGTTCACAGAAAGGACACGTAGAGTTAAAATACTAGTCATCAAAGCTGACTTTGAAAATTTGACTTTAAAATTGTATAATGAGATTTCAAGCCACACTGTAGGGGTTGTTAGTAACTATCGAATTAGGAGAGAAAAATATAATATGCGTATTCCTAGCTCTTCTGGGAAGAAGAGAAATTGTTTATCTTGTCTTGGAAAAGTTTGTTCTCACCTTGGAGCAGCAAAATCCAACTTTGGTGGAACTCCATGAAGAAGCCCTGAGCTGGCTCTGGCTTCTAGTGCTGCCTTTTTGAGACTAGTTTCTAAATCTCTGTGTAGTTTTGTGACTCCTTCAATCTAAATTTACCAGGTTTTAGATCCCATCCCATCCCTTTGATTCCTCACATGCTGTCTAAAATGTTAATAGTGAACAGTTTACCTTTCTCTAGTGTAGTGGCTAGTTTTCCTCAATTTTTAGGGCAAATTCTGCCATGCTTTGACACGAAAAGAGGGAAAATGGTTTTGGGTGTCTTGTCAGCCTCTATCTTCCCAGTTAGTCAGATACCCTCACCTTTCGGAGAGAGTCCTGGTTACATGGCTCATCTTCTCTCCCTTTTTGTTTGTCCTCGGGTCCTAGAAGTCCAGCGATCGGCACTTCTGGATAAGTAGTTATGCTTCCCCAGCCTCTGTCCTCTGTGTGGTGGGTTTTTCCTGAAGTACCTGGGCTTACCTGAACACAGGAGGGTGTTCAGCACCGTGGAAAACAAGCGAGCAGTTCTTAAATCTTGGAGCATCGTTTTATTTTGTGCTGTACTGACTGTAACTGGAGAACAGTTTCAAATATTGGCAATTAAAAAGAAAAATGCATCAGTTGTAGCTATCGTTAACACTTTTCTTCGTCACTGAGGAATAAGGTTTCGAGGCAGGGCGTTAGTGGCATGATTTTTGTTAATGACAATGGGAGTTACTTGGCTGTCCCCTGCAGAAGATGTCCCCCTGATGAGTGCTTTGCATAGCAGTTTGAGCTGAGGGTAATATGTTCTACAATTTATTTCAGATTTTTTTTTTTTTTTATTATTTGCAAGGTGACACTGCGTACCAGGCAAGCATAAATGAATGCATTATTGCCCTCATATCTTCACACACTTTTATCTTTTTCTGTAAATCATAGCGTTTGCAAATAAAATAATACTTTTATGCTCTTTAACACTAAGCTCTTTAAAAAGTAAGGAGAAAAGAGGCTGTTCTTCAAGGTTGCCAAATATTACCAAGTACTTTTAACCACAGAGCTACCTGACTAATCCACAGATTTGGTAACAATGTGTGACCCTGCCAGAATTCTTTGCACAGATTTCTGCTGTCTGTGTATGGCCTGATGTATGCATATACTTGCTTTCTTTGTTCAGTTGGGGTCTGCAGTACTGTCATTGTCCCCCCTTTTTTTTTATTTTTTTCAAATCTTGTTAAATCTCATCTGGATTTATTGTAATGTACAAAGTGGTGTTTGGCAATTATGTTCTGTGTAAGCAATTGCATAATGAACATTCGGGTTTATTAAGGTCTCGGAAGAAGGGATGGGCAACTGGGGTTTTTCGGAGATTTTTTTTCTGAATTCATACAGCAACTAGCACAACATCGTTGTCGGTGCCACCCTAATACAAGTATTATATAGTGGTGAGGGGGGCTTTGTGGATCGAAATAACAGTGATGTGAACCATGGAGTCAGAAGAAGTAAGCTAGCTGACTTCAGGAGAGTTTTGATTGGGAAGTAGAGGGTGCTTTAGCTGTTTTCTAAAGGCCTGATGATAACAGTAAGTTATGGAATCCTTAGTATGATCTGTTCAAGATGAACCAAACAAAATGCTTTTTTATGGTGAGTTTGAAGTTCATTAATTGTATTGGTATTTAGTGTTTGGCTTCTGAGCTTCAGGTGTGACCCTTACTTGTGGTAACCTTGCAGGTAATACCGTGAAGGTACTTATAGGTTGAATAGACATTAATTCTGAATATATCTCGCAATCTGACATTGCTCCTTTCCCCAGGAACTCACCTCTGTAGGGCTAGGTGGGGCATTTGAGTGTGCTGCTTTGAGACAAAATATAAATGGCATCTACTTGGGCTGTACCTGTCTCTGGACGTTAAAAAGACACTGTGATCTTCACAGCAGTTAACAGTATACTTCTGACAGATTTAAACAGACCTAACACCTTTTTGATGAGAACAGCCGTCACTCACTCTTCTAGTCAAGACCGACAGTCAGGAGGCCAAGCTGAAAGTGCATCTTAACAGTTAGCAAATGTATATTTGAGGGCATTAATTTTGTTCGTTGGGGTTTTTTGTTAAACTGTGATTTTAATATTTATCCTGAAGTAATGCTAGAGTGCTTTATCTTCGGTATTCCCAACTACTAGATGCTTAGGAAGTCAAAGCTGGCTTCAGTGACTTTGCTTCATGTTAAGTCTGCAGCATTTTATCTTCACTGTATTTTTTTCTACAGGGAAGTAGCTTGTGTGTGTCTGTTAGATCGGGGTAAAAGGCACCGGTTTTGAAATTTATTTTTAGTAGTGAAAAAAAAGCTTAGGGAATCCACTCTGTGCCCTTGAATGGGAAACGTACGGCTTGTCTGCGTGGGATTTTTTTTCTGTGCTGTAACTGAAGGAAGCAAAGGGTACCACAGATACTGCCTTTAAATGTTCATGTCTCTGATGTTAACATTTGTTTAAAAAAGGTTAATTGCAGACAATTATGTGCTAAAGGAGCTACATCACAAGAAAAGTCAATAGTACTAGGAAACTGTAACTTTGAATTAATGATAGGACTGGACAGTTATGCCAGAGCGATTTATTTAAGGAGGCAGCACAGGTTTTTATTATAAACTGCTAAAGTGTGATGTGGTGGTGGTGGTTTTTTTTTCTTTTTCATAACCGTATAAAAAGGCATATTTACCACTGCACACTGAATTCTTGAAGTGAATGAATAAAGAACCAAGTATTCTGACGTTTTAAATTTAACATGCTTTTCATTAGCGTTGAATATTTAAAAATAAAACTGCTTCTTGAATTAAGCCGTGTCCATTAGATGGGTTTCTTGAAGGCAAAAAGCATAGTTGTGCTTACTTAGCATGAGAACCTCAGAGTTTAAATAGCTTCTATTTATTTTGTAATCTGTGTCTATGGTAAGAGTCGATTACTGTTTTTATGGTACTGGTGACTAAAATTTCATTAGTGTATCTTGAAACTACGGCAAACTTTCTGGAGTCTCTTTTTTTTTTACTGCTCTCCAGCCCAGCATCCTGGGAGTTTATAAAACTGTTCAGTCAACATTCAGCCTTTATCCGATTTGGATAAACCGCCTAGCTGGGATCCATTTCAAAACTTTTGAGAAATAGTGCTGTTTTTTCTTGGTAAGCCAGCTAAAGGTTTCATATTGAAACTCTGTGTTTTTTTCAAAAAAAAGTTATATACATGAAACATAAGCAGTCTGCTATGGAAATGCCTTCAGGTCCTTATCTGAAAGCAATCCTAGCCCTCCTGACTCCATACTCATTTTAGATGGATGCCGTATGGCTCTAAAATACCCTGATGAAAAAAAAAACCAAACCAAACCAAAACCAACAAAAAGCATTAACCTAAAGTCAAACAAACAAACAAAAAACCTCAACCCCCAAAAAAGGAAAGGGAATGAGATGAGAAAGAAAAATTCCGGCTGGCCCAAAGCCTCTGAGGAGTTTTTGTTGTGCAGTGCCTGGCGTTAAGCTGCTTGACAGCCCTAGAAAAGACTTAGTAGACTAGGCTGGTCTCACATGAATGTTATACTTTCGGTCCCATTAGGATTATGGCTCACTCCTGATAAACGTCAGTGTAAAGCAGCAGAGAATCAAGCCAGCTGAGCTGGTCATGACCTTATATGCATAGAGATAATTAATAGCTAATGAGACTGGTAAAACATGGTTCTGAAATGCAGTAGACTGCATCATCTGGACTGTTTAGAAATTAAAATTTTAAATTGCACTTTGAAAAGGAATTAAAGACATCTTTTGCCATCATGGGCAAAAAGATAACCTCCTTCACTAAAGGATATGTGTCATACATGTCGCTGAAATATATGTCATCTTCAATACAGTGATGCTACAGAATAAGAATTATTCATGAATTTGAGGTCAGAGGCTAGGAAACCATGGGTTAGACTGATATAATACCTGATTTTCATCCATACTTCAAATGAGGGCAACTGTTTTAAATTTTATGGAGAGGCCTTTCTTGTTACTTTTTTCTGACATAGTTTCTGCCACTCACATAGTTGTAAGCTTGATATGTGATTCTCCAGAGCCTGTTCTCCTGGCGTCCGTACTCTGGAGTAAACACAAAACTATACCAAAGCCACCAAGTGAAAACCAATTATTACAAAATATTCTTAAGTTAATTTAGTATGAGGGTTTTTCCCCATATCTCTCTCTCTCAACTATTTCCCCTTTTTCTATATCAGCTAGTGCTAATCTTCTCTGAGGTTAGTCAGTCTAGGACAACTTTTCAAATAATGACTCTTCTTCACTTGTGTTAATTGGAGAAGAGCTTTGACTCAATTCTGCTCACCTGAATCAGGCAATTTGTTCTGCAGAACTCAAAAGGACCAAGTCAAATGCAGCTTTGACTCTTGACTGAACGTTGGCTTGCTTTTGTTGATTTGCACAGTCAATGAGCTACAAAGAGCAGCCATCCGCTGAAGGTAAAGCTGAAACATTTTATGATGTTTGTGAGGCAGACGGTGCAAATTGAGATTTACTCATGATGGATATTTTTTAAATTCATCAGGAGTGACTTTCTGAATTTTCCTTGTTTCTGGTGTTTCTAAAAGGGAAGGAGAAGAAGAAAGAATTCTTCTCTTCATGTTCATTAATGTGAGGCTTAGACTTATTGAAATTTTGAAGTTTCCAGCCACAATTCTTTACTCTCTGTTAGTCACGTCTGGCTTTGTGGTGGCTACAAGTGAACTATTCAGAGAGGATGTGTTGCAAATGGACGTAGTGCTTCCTGGCAGAGGAGATGCGTTCAGGCAGCGTAGCCAGGAGCCCTGGCAGAGCGTGCAGGAGGTGCAACCGAGATTCTTGTTTCTTTTGCTTGTAAAAATTCAGACAGAACTTCAGCTAGCTTTTGTCATGGAAATGGTTTTACTTTGGATGAGAGCAAAAGCTGTGCAGGAGCATTTGATTCTGAGAAGATACTTTTTTTGGCTAATTTTGCTCCCAGTTATGCCTCTTGAAGCACTCAGGAGAAACGGTTGATTATTTAAAAGCACTGCAGTCTGTAGTTACTGTAGGAAAAAAAGTGACAAAGACACTTTTGGATTTATCTGCTGCATTTCAGCAAGATGAACAACCTTAAGACATGAGCTTTTTCATCAGAGGGGGTGTGTGCGTCATACCAAGTTGGCTTTCAGAGACAACTGACTGTTGTTCTCCCTGCCCAACCTGCTGGGATGCCTCCAGGGCTTGCATCCGGGGCCACCGCTGTAACGCCTAGAGTGAATTTACTTCTAATGGCTTTGTTTCCATCAGGAAGAAATGAAAGGAAAATAACAAACTGAAAGAGAATACCTGTAGTTTTTTAGGCTTTGTGTATTCAGTAAGTATTTCATTGGGAAACTTGTGGAAAGGTAAAAAGGCAGCAATTTAAAAGTTGAATTTTGAAAATGTGGTATTTTTTGTCCATTGAAAAGCTCAGTCTCACAATGAAGGAGCAAATCTAATTTTCTGTTTAGTTTTTGCTGGTTTTGAGCTATACTAACTTGGGCACATAAAACAGAGCACTGAAGCATTTGCGTTTCTTCTAGTTGGTTTCTGTGTCCTCGATAAAACCCTGTGCGGAATGGAGTGCCCTTCCCCCCGCCGCGAGGTGCGAGCATCACTTTTGGAGAGATTATTTGAGAATATATCCTTTTATAACAGCCTTAGTAATAGCAGAGAGCAGTGAATTTGAAATGCCGTAGTTGCAAATGAACTAACTCACAACATTTGTACTTACCAGCTTCTGCTGAAGCAGCTTTCAGATTTCAAAGAAAATGGTGGCCAGTGACCACACGTCTCTTTTGAAATCTTTGAACAAAGCCAGAACATGAGATTTTTATAAGTTTTACTGATGTGGGGAGTTTGCAGACCCTGCAGCGTTCTTCTAATATCATGTGGAAGAAAAATATGTCCCAATATATTTTGCCCAATTCCTCGTAACTCAGCTTGAGCTGTAAACTGATTTGCTGATGAACTCTCATCCCTCTCGTAAAGTATAGTAACTTTGGAGAAGAGGAGCTGTGTATTTAATTTGTTAGAAAACACTGAAATCACAGCTTTAATTTTAAAACTCAGGTCAGCCTTATCTGTTGAAGCAGTGGCAACACTTTCACTTGTCTTCTTAGCTGCTGCTTAAAACTCCAGGAATTGTGTAAGATGGAAAGCTGTATTTCTGTGGTTTTTTTTTTTTTCCCAAAAAATATTCTTAAACTGTTCTTTGTGTAGCACAGTTGAAGTTTCATTATGAATTTGAGAAGAATTTATACAGTAAATATTTGGAAGCATTCTGCAATTAAAAAACGACAAGACGCAAGTTGAGATAAATATCACAACATTATTTCTATGTGCTTTGCAGCAATATTACTGTACAAATGATGGTTAGGATTCGAAATCAAGTTCATACACATTTTGTACATCCAAGATATGAGCATTTGGCTTCCACATTTTGGGGGGAGTATTTTTAATAATCAAGAAGAGCAGAAATGAGATGACATCAGAAACAACTAAAATACAAATCTTTGCAATGTTTGTGGCATACCAGCTGTCCAAGAAGCATCAGCATCTTCTGACAAACGATATCCTCCGAGGCTTGATGTACAGCACTCAGATACACTTTTTCAAATACTTTGCTGACTGAATGATACATTTGAAAGAGATTTGAGAGTTGTCTTTCTAAAACCATGCAGATATAAGTCTTGCGTTACTGACCCAGGGAGGTGTATGAGCATCTAAGCGATGTGTAGCTCCCTCAGCAAAGAGGGGACACTAGATTTGTTTTACAGTTCGTCTGTTACGTTATTTTGTATCACCTCACATCAGCTCTTGTTTTAACATGCTTTTGACTAACTCCCTTGAGAGATTAATGCTTGTACCCCTTAGCGCTCTTGAGAAAAGAAATATTAAATATAGTAAGATGGATTAATTTTTCATTTCACTGCTCATTGCTTTCCTTTCAGCTTCTTGCCTGATTACATCAGTGGTGATTTTGATTCCATTCAGCCTGAAGTCAAGGAGTACTACAAGGTCAAGGTAAATTAAATCTCTTTGATGAGTTTGTGTGTGTTAGAGCATTGTGGGATCCAACCCATTAGTGTCCCCATTGGTCATTAAGTGATTCTGGCTCCGCTGGTTTCTTTGAGGCTTCAGTTGTGAAGCACCTGACAAGCTCAGACGTTGTGCTCTGCCTGGCTCTGTAGTAACGCTAAAAGCGAACACGGGAGCTGCGGTGCTGCCCGAGTCCTGCCTAGGGCACAGTTTCACAGCACCGGTGCAAGAAATAGATCCTACATCGCTGGAGATTATAGCAACTAGAAACTAGGATAAAACTTCCTGAAAAATCTGTGACTTCTTTTGCTCGGTGAGATACAGAGCAATAAAGATTAACCCCCTGTGGTTCCCACATGGCTGGCACCCACCGACTTTCTAGACAGAGTTTCTCTGTGTGACTTTTGCATGACACGACTTTACCTTTTTAGTGGGAAGCAGCAGATGGAGACATCTGTCTCTCTCAACACCCACCGAAGCACTGAATTATGCCCTGACTACTTCTGTGCTTCACTAGTGGAGTGCCCTCCTTCATGGGTTTTTGGACAAATTCCTGCATACATTAATTTATTCCCAATGTAGCCACCGCGTTTCCAGTGAGCAACGTAAATGTAAACTCACATTTCTTAGGTCTTAGGGCTCAAAGTTCTGCCTGTAGCTGACTATTTGGCATTTAACACTTCGCCTGCCTGCCTGTGTAGGCTTTTGTGCCAAGCGCAGTGCATTACTTTCACGTCTCGGGCAGCAGGTTTCTGCAAATTCAGAGTTTGCCTCAGAACACCAGCTTGCCTTGGCAGCAGGCTGTACTTGCAAGAGCAGTAAGCGTTTGATCCTTGTGAACGAGCAGTCTTAGAGGTCTGTGATATGTCTGCTGCTAATTCAACATGTGAGGCTGAAATTTGCCTAAATCTTCCCTGATGGACTTGGGATCAAACGGTTAGAACAAAACGTTTCAAACTGTGAGGGGAGGGCTGGAGGAGTGTGTAGGACTGGGGTTTAGTCTCTTTCTAAGCACTGTGTGTTTTTTAACACGTTCTACCTCACTGGTTAGAAGGGAGAAGTGTGTGATGGCTGTCCATCTTGGGAGAACAGCTCAAGAAAAATGCTCGGGAATCTTTAGGTTTCAGCTTGGGATGTGAAAATAAAATAAAAAGCTTTGGATTAATGCTATTTATTACAGACTGGAAACTCATGATCTATGAGCAAGCGGGGAAATTGCAAAACGCACTGCTCTGTTTGGCACGGACATTGGTGTTAATGCTTATATAAACTGCATGTTGGTAGGTAGGTGAGACCTACCAAAGAACGCGGGTTAAGGATTTTTCAATACAGAGAGAGGAGATGGAGGAGGGTAGGAGGGGGAAGAATACAGTAGGATATGGAAAGGGATAAGCTAAGCTAAACTGGTATTACACTTTTTCACGGGGATTGCTTTTCTGGCCGTAGCATGCCTTTTGTCAGCTCCATTGTAGCTGACTCTTGACGTGCAGTTTACATCTTCTCTATGAACGTGTAGTGAACCATTCTGCTTCATACACGGTTTATACACCCATGCAAGTGTTGGGCTGTGATAGGGTGTAAAGGAAGCAGTATTTTGTCAGGATTGTAAAGGTGTAATAAAGATCATAATCTAGCCTGCAAAATCCTTGCCCGGGGTCCTCATACTGAGCAAAAAGCAGTTTGACTTTAGGATTTTAAGCTTGAGTGTACATGGCAGGAAAAATAATTTTTTGCATTTTTAAATTAGACTTCTGTAGTCAGGGAGTTAGATGGTAAATACTGGGTGGGTGTCTAAGGAGATCTTGAGCAAAAACCATAGTATAACACAGAATTTGGAAAGAGGTGTGTGCTTCTTTTCTTGTAAAGTACCTTGTCCAGCAAAGCACCCTCTGTAGTCCAGGCAATTTCCAAAGTCACTGTCACTTGGAAATGTTGTGGATGATGATGATGATGATGGGTTAAACAGGCAGCGAGAGAACTTCAGGTGATTAGACTGGCGTAGCGCCGTGGACTTGAGGGAAGTACAGCGTCACACTGAGTTAGGGTTGCTTCCCACGCTGTCCTTCCTCTCTCCCCGAAGCACACCCTCACCCACGTGCAGACTGCACCCAGAGATGGGGTAAGCCATTATCGTTAGGTAGTATTAGTGTGTTGTTTCAAGCGTTCTCTTCTATCAACTGTTGATGATTATGAATGGGAAAATGGAAGAATTGTTGTAGTGAAGCTTAGACTGATGTGATGTTGGCGTTTTCAGTGAGCAAGTGGATGAGAATCCACAGAAAATCCACCTGCTAACTAACTGATCAGTATTTCTCTGTATGAAGAAGAAGCCCTTTCCCATGCTAGCTTTTGATATTCGTGGTCAATTACTTTAACACTGGCATGCTCCTACGGCCTTCCCCTTCCCCGGTCTCGCTTCCAGATACTCACTCTTGCTCAAATGGAAAACCCGAACCATTCTTATCACACAGAATTACCTGAAAGCACATATATTTGTCATGCGGTATCACTCCAGTTTCATTTGCCCGGGTTAGTACCAGCAATTTCATTAATTAGCTGGACTCCTCTGAAGTTGAGCATGTTACCTTCAGACAACTAAATATTTATTTTTCCTTTGAAATGTGTCTCTAGGTAAACATTTTCAGGGCGTTAGGTCTTCATCACAAAATAACAAGAATATTCTATTGGCATTCCTAATGCTTCCGCTCCCATTTATTGCCAAGCTACCTTTCCCATTCCACCAGGCAGTGGACTGCCCTGCCTGAATTTTCCCAGTCACATGCACCTCTCCTGAGCTGCTGCCAGGCCAGGGTTAGTAATGACTTACACTGTAGGTAAAGCTTTAGATTTGTCAAAACTCACACTTTCTATTTAGAGTATTTTATACTGTAGTGTAGATTTTCATGTCTTGGTGCCCCTGCTTTTTTCCATATATACCTAATGTAACTTATTCCCATATGTTGCACAAAGGAAAGGTGACGCTTTTTGAAGGGGTAAGTCAAGAGCTCTGCTGTCTGGCTGTAACATTGCTGTGGCCTGCAAGGAAGCACCCTCCCATTTCCATTCCTTTGTACATGTATAACCAAGTAATTCATTGTGGCCAGCAGAAAGGAGGAGCTATCACGTGCATGAAGAGAATATGAAGGAAAGTGAAGCAAGCAGCAAATACTGAGAGGGATTCACCCTCTGCACTCACATCTGCCTTTAAGTATGATGATGTACAGTGAAAAGTCATGCCAACTTTTCTAGCCGTTAAGTCTGACTTGATTGCTGCAGAGTCATCTTCCAGTTGAAGGGCAAGTGGTGCTGAAAGAGCTGGAGGTTCCTTCAGTATTTCAATTGCAATGATTTATTTTATACCAGGAATTAAAGTGTTGTTGTTGTTTTTTTTTTTGCTTTATGTTTATGAAGCTAAAGGTAAGTTTCCCTGTGGTTTTTATAAACACGCTTTATAGTTCTGTTAAGTATTACATTTACAACAGAGTGCCAGTGACTTTTTTTTTTAAAGCCACCCATATTGAGAGAAATTAATTCATCATGACTTCCTTTATATATCTGAAGATAGCACGCCACTCCTTAAGAGGAGTTACTTTTTTCATAGTAAAGCTCATGGTTGTTAATTATTGAGTTATAAAACATACTCATTTACAAGTGTTTGTGTCAAAGATGGCCTAGTGTAGTGCTGAGTAAGAAGGGGAAGTATTAAATTCCGTGTGTGAAACTAATTATGGTTCTGTAAAGCGTTGTCTATATCATCATCATGAAACAATGACAGGCCTGACTCCTCCATCACACCAGCTTCATGCCAGGATGCTGCTACTAGACTCGGAAGGTTTTCTGCTTCATTTAAATGATGAAAGCAAGAGCAAATATATTGCCATTACAGGAAACATGGCATACAGATTCCTGAAGCCGAAGGGTTTTAATGGAAGGGATATCTTTAAGGCAATTCCTGTCATGTTTTTAGTTGAGCAAGGATTACGTGACAAGGGTTTCCATTTTCCCTTAAGAAGGATTATCGCCACTGTGTTGGGGAACCTCGTTTAAATAAAGATCATAAATGTGAAGCAAATAAATCCATTTTATCTGTTAGGTGTGGCGTGTCATAGTTAGTGAAGAGATCTAAAGGCAAAAGTGCTGTTTTTTCAGTTGTGTTGGAAAGTAATCATGTAATAGACTTACGAGTGGGATGCGTAAGTGGTGGGTTAGGCGTGTTATGCTTCTGGGAGAGAATAAGTAAGCATGCGTCATAGGTTATTCAGCTTTACTTTTTGTTTTCTGTGGTCTTGGGTTTGCCTCCTTGGCTTGTCAAGTAGGTACTTGTAGTCCTTTATTCTTTTTATTAAAAAATTACTGATGATTTCCCCCATTTTTTAAAGCGTTAATTAATGTTAAACTCCAGCACCACAGCTGGAAATGGAATATCATGTTTAAATTTTCCTTTTTAAATCATATTGCACTATAAATGAAGGATAAAGAATAACAATTCAATATTCTTTATTCTGCATATTTTCTGTCATTTTTAAAACAGATATTGAGAAGAGTTTTTGTACTTTCATGATAAATATGCATGTTCATATCATCCCATAATAGATGCACAGGCAATCTTTCTCCATATAGTCTGAAGTGCATTGGAAATGACACTGCACAAAGCAGGGAGGACTTGTGGTGATATTTCTGTCATTGCAGTTTCATCTATTTTTTGCTTTAGCTGAGTGTTTCTATTATTGAAACCTTTTAAACATCACTTTGAAGTTAAAGCAGCCATTTGTATTGTTATTCCTCAAACAAGGCTCAGTTTCTGAAGTTTTGAGACCAAAGACATTATCTAAAATTGTACCAAATCTGTACTTAATACCTAGAAGCAGAAGGTTGAATCCAATGCCCTTTGAAATCCAGATTATGCTATTTATTAAAAATCTGCTTTGGCTTTTCCACTAAGCAAACTTCATATGCTTTAAAAGGCTTCTGTAGACATACTAGGCTCTGCTTTAGATCTGTAATTAAATGCTGTGAATTTATTTACAAGTCCACCGTTTTTCCTATTCTCTTCTTTTTAAGCCCCATAGAGCTGCTTATTTTTGCAGGCAGTTCTGCAGCTGTAGCACTTTCCCCTTCATTTTGCTATTACATTTCCAAGGTTTAATGGTTATTAGGGCTGTAGAAATGCTTAGTAGGTATGGTGTGGGTATTGTCTTTTTGCTCTATGATGATGCACCTGTAATTAGATTTACAAAATGTATTTGTAGCAGTGAAGTAGTGCTTGTACTTCTCTCTAACTTTTAAACTTTCTTGCTAAACTGCATGTTTTAGTGTCATATTCCCTGCTTGCCTTCCAAGGCCAACATTTTTAATAATTTTGGGATATCACAATGTTAATTGATTTCCCTCAGTTATGTTATTATAATTTAAATAAAGTAAAAAATCTACTTTTTCTGTGACTATTTTAATTTACCTTTTATCCCTAAATGTTAGTATTTTTTCCTAAAACTAATTTTTAATACAGGATGGGACTTTAAACATTAAGAAGTTTGACTCATTTAAAGCATTCTTGTTCTAAGAAAACATAGTTCATTTTAGGGCCTCATTCCTTTGTGACAGGTTTTAAGGTTTCAGAAGGAGCTGTAAAAGTTGTGCGGGTGGGTCTGAAACAGTTCATTCTTGCTGTTGAACAGGCTACTCCTGCTTGACAATCACCAATTAGGCTTTCAAGCAATCCCTTGTTTAATGTGTTCTGCTGAAGACATCTCTGACAAGTGTAAAAAGTGCTGTGCCTACCTCAGTTCAGCTTCTGACGTGTTGAGGGTGCCCAGGGCTGCCTGGACTTAAAACCAAGTTATAAGTTGTAATTTTCTCTACTGATGTACATTCATTGAAAGAGCCTCAGTGTCTTAATATAGACAGAGGTTCATCAAGTCAAAGTGATTTACAGGGGTGGGATGGTCCTGTTATTAATAGTTCAAACTGAATATGACTGTATATGCCAGTCAGGATTTTGGACTAGAAGCCGTCTGTATGTCTTAGTCATGTAATTGTTCAAGGGGAGCTTTCATAAAATGGTTCCATTCTTGAATAGCATGTCAGAGGTCTTGTCAAGATCGCGTTTCCAAGTGAGTTGCGTGGGTGATTTGGGTTATGTGGATTTCTTATTCATGCCAAACAAAAGTAATATCGTAATGTTCCAGAAATGTCATAAATTTGTAAGAGATACTGTGCTCAGTGGCACTTTTGTAAAGGTGAACATGACAGACAGTCACACTAGGTCGGACCAGAGGTTCATTCAGCCAGTGTCTGGTCTCAGAATACCTTTGAAAGCATATGCATGCACAGTGATGCTTCTTTGATAAACTTTTTCATCTCCCAGTAATATAAGGCTTAAAGATTTCCTAAGTCAGAGGTGGTATCTTTGTATTTAATAATTTCATAGATTGATTTCTTTTTTCCCAAAATTAGTCTACAAATTTTTTTTCAAACTATGTAGATGAGACTGTGCAAGTATCCACAAAAAACCTGGGGCAATATGTTCCCCAGTTTAAGTGTTTGCTGGGGAGAATATCTGTCTTTTGGATTTTATTTTGGTTTTGAGCTTGACTTTTGATAGTCACGTTTGATTCTCCTGAATTTTTCTATTGTGATAAAGAGTGGATGAATGTACTTCAACCACCTTTTCACTCCCGTTGAATATGTAGGGGTATGATTGTGCCTAGCATTTCTGTAGGTACATGGCCGGGGGGGGGGGGGGTGTGTGCACAGCTAAACTGATGGAATATTGCATATGCCGTCAAACATATGGCCTAAAATTACGTACAGCCTGTACAGATGTTTTGTGTTCTCCGAGTTAATATACGTGTAATGGCTGGGAAGTCCTGCTGAAAAGAGTCTTCCGTAAAGCGAAGGATTTCAGGACTCTCAGCTTGTGCAGTGCTGTTCTTATGTGCCGGTGAAAAACAAAACCAAGATAAATCTCTGTCCAGTTCTTAATATCACTCTTTATGCTTTCACCAATGTGGCAGTTTCCAGAAAACAATATATCTGTTTAAATGCAGATGAGATTTGTGGGAAAAAAAAAAAACCAAACCAAATTCAGTTTTACAGCCCTGCATCTTTTTAAGTAATGCGTGTTCTTTGTATTATCTCCTGGAATTGCACATCACTCCTTTCAAACCTGAAGAAACAGCTAAGTCCTACTCGTGCTGTAATATCCATGGAGTATCACTGAGATTCAGCGAGTTTTGAGGTCATTGAGAGTCCCTGTGTACGTTTATTAGGGCTGGAGTCAGGCCCTAATTTATCTAGTACAATAGAGAATGCAATTTGACCAAGTTCTCATTCCTTAAAAAAAGTGCTACTCAATTTTCCTTTGCAGTATTTTTCTGCTTGTTATGTAGTTTTGGGAGACAATATATAGAAATTAAGAGATCAAACTTTTATTAGAGGTGGTTTGTCTTTCTTTTGCTTAGGTTTGAAATGACAGTTTGCAGGTTACGAGTTGTTTTCTTTCTTCTCACAAATGCCTTAGCGAAGCGCAACTGCCTGACAGTAGAATATGCAAGAAAACAGTGCACCATATAACAAAAATTACGCTGGCGGTATTTTAGGTCTTGCATCCAATTTCAGTTTAATATTATGTTGCAGTATGAGATTTATTTCTCCCTTTCATTGGTTATGGCCTGAGGAGGGGAAAGGGTAGAATCTATATTGCAATAGACGTTTGAGTTACTTCCAAGAGTTTTAAAAAATTTAATCTGGTGTTAATCTCTGAAAGAAGTCATTACTCTGTTCTGTCAGCCTGTGATGGAGAAAATAACAGAAAAGTTTAAGAAATAGAAATGTATCGAATTAACTTCATTTCCAGTGCAAGGAACAAAAAAGGTGTTTTAAACAATGACAGCTTAATCTGGAGAAGGAAATTGAACAGAGTTATTTTGTGATTAAGCCTCTTCACACAAAAGAGACAGTTTTAATATGGTATTAGTGGTTGAAGACTCAGATGATAGGTCTTTTTAGATGTAAGCCGGATTTATACATCTGTCTTTTCTTTTTAGAGAATTTAAGAGAAAATTGTTCCTGGAGCACAAGGCTCAGTGCCCATGCCTATGGACTGCTAATTAGAACAATTTATAATGAAGCTGCAGAACCCACAGCCTCGTGGCTCATCAAATGTTGCTGCAAACTCCAAGTTCAGCCCAAATGCTCTGTGGGATTTGTAAGCTCGATTCTGTTGTGGGGGAGGCCATTAGCTAGCCAAAACACAGCTCTGGCCAACAACAGGAACACGAACCTGATCTTTAACCAAGAAAAAGATCCCCAAAATCCTGATGCTGCAATTCTCAAGTATTTTAAGAAGAATCTTGGCAGCCTTGTGCACCTTGTCAAAGAAGAGGCAGCTCTCATTTCAGAAGCAGAGTGAGAAGAGGCAGTCTGTTGCTCATTTCAGAGTAGGAAAACTTGCTGGTGGGCTGGAGAGGAGGAGGAGGAGGAGGAAGAGGAATGCTTCTGACATGCTTTCAGGGACCTGTAGTGAGCGTTTTGGTGAGTGTGTGCCCTTGTTTTAAAAGGAGTGTGTGGACTACTCAGGGTCATTCTCCCTAACCTCCAAACTCCGCAGGCAGATTCACCAGGCCACCGTAAACTTGGCTGCTTCATCTTTGACACAACTGTGAACTTAAAAAGGCACAATAAATTGGGATACGTGATCCAGGGCTACCACATCTTCACTTAACATAATGTTGCCCTCATGGTGCTTACGCTTCACTTACAGCAATACAATTACAAAACATCAAGGTTGATAATCCAGATTTGGTCTGTTTGCGTTCATGCAGATAGATGAGAGCTCTACAACCGTTCCAACAGAAAAAAAAGAGAAAATGATGTGTGTTGTTCAGGTAGAAAAGTTAAGTGCTTTTGTAGCTTGTCAGTGAAACAAAGGATGAGCTAAAGCTGCCAAATTTGAATTTGCCTTTATTTATTAACTTAACTGTGGAAGTGTAAGGTTATTTGGAGTTCTGATATGAACCAAGACAGAGATGGAGTCCAACAGGAAAACTGAAGTGCAGCTTCTGGAGCACAGACGGTTATTTTTTCGTACCGAATTTTTATTTGGTCAAAACCATGCAAAATACAAGATTTGTTTTTATAGCTGCCCTCAGAAATAGTGCGAGATGATAAAAGTTGCATTCATATATACCAGGAGGAAATTTAACTTACGATATAATTTTTGAAAGAAGACCATTAGTAGCAGAGAAATACCATTACTGGGGGGTGGAGGAGAATGAAAGAACTCAAGTTCTGGCATCTTTAACTACAGCCACGTGGGGAAAGCTCCGCAAATTGCAACTTTACTTATCTTCCTGGTACCTTCTCCTTTTATTTTTCTGTCCTGTATTTCTTGACTGTAATATTATTTTGGGCTCTTGCTGGTTTTACTGTCATCAGTAAGCATTTGAAGCTCTGTTTTTCTCTTTCAATTCTGCTGTTTTCCTTCAGTGTGCTCAGTGGAGCCCAGCAAAGAGGAGTTGGATGAAGGTTTGATAAGCTGACTGTGCAGGAAGCTCAGCTGAAATCTGGTGAGCCTCAGCACCAGTGTGAGTTAGTTTGTGTTCTGGTGCGCTGTTGAATTCCTTCATTTGAAGAAGCTGTGATGGCCTTTGATTAAAAAATAATAAAAGTTTCTTAAGTCAAATAGATTTGGAGGTATAATTAGAAGTGGAAACAGTGCCTTATGTGATGAAATTGAGTTAAGAGAGAAAAATGAAACATCAAGGGAGAGGAAAATGAGGAATGGAAACTGGGAAAAAGGCAGATACTCTTTAAAAGGTTAGAAAAAGGTAAGCTTTTTAAGAGAGAAAAATAAAGGTAATATCAGCAGAGGGCAGGAAAGGGAACTGGACAGAAATAGAAAAAATTCCCTGACACATCAGCAAATTAGTTCTGCTGTCATTTTTTGGAGCCATGAAGAAGTGTGTGTGATAAGATAAGCACACATGAATGGAACCCATATTTTTCTAATCTAAAAGTAAGATTTTCATTTTTTTAGGAATGAATGCAGAGTTGTCAGAAGTTTTTTTTACTGTTTTCAAATGTTTTTGTTTTAAGTTAAAATAGGAGGACCTATGTTTATTCCGTCCTTGACCAAGCTTTGATGGGAGTTTCATCAGGTGAAGAATAGAAAATCATACAAGGAGCTTAAAGCATAAATAACTGTAATGGAAGTTGGAATGGAAGTGGAAAAACTCTTTTCTTCGGTAAGGTTATGTACTCAATATCTTGAGCTCATCCCAGACTGGAAGTGGGGGATGTGCTGGGTGGAAACTGGGAATATCACAGTTCAACTCCCATTTTATTCTCCCACTGATGAGATACATTTACAGGTGTGAAGACTATTTTGTTCAAATTCTGCAGCAGCTGCTGTGTAGTATAGAATGTGTCTAAGCAACTGTTAATCCAATTGAAATTACTAATTTAGTAAGTATTTACTTTGCACTTAATTGACGATAACCTTTCACGTAAGGAATTGGCAATTTATCATTGCTAGGTAACATTATCAAATTTTCATTTAATTGATAAAAATGTAGCCTTCAAGAGGAGCCTTCTTTTGAGAGCTGAAAAGACCTTCCTCTTTTTAAGCTCAGCAGTGAGAGGACACCTTTAGAGAACAGAGTAGGGATTAAACGTGGGATANTGACCTTAGAGGTCTTTTCCAACCTTAATAATGATTCTATGATTCTATGATTCTAATTGCTTATTGTGGCCCAGCTCAATTTTTTTCTGGCATTTAAAAGCTAGAATCTTTTGACATATGCAGGTATTGTTTGTAAAGCCTTCCATTTGTTTTATCCACCATCTACAGTTTCAGCATATAGTGAAGTATAGCCGTTATACTTTAGTGGCTTAGATACTTTATATTTTAATTACTTTTGAAATGGTATTTGTAAGAAGATGTAAAAATTTGAGACGTGCTCTACAGCTGGAGAGGAGGAGGAATTGCACTGGATATTACTGTCTTGGCTGGGACACCTGTACTTCTAGCACTGGGCTTGTACTAAGCAATTTGCTGTGGACAGAGGGAAGGAATAATGCCTTGTTAATGGTCTTTGTGGTCCTATCCCCTTTCTTTGTATCCACTGGCAACTTATTTGGATCCTGCCTCAAAAATAATTCTGAGAGGTAAAACGTCAGCCTTTGCCTCGACGATTTGATGGGATAATAGTGCTCATGGTGGGGGGGAGGAGGACTGTATCCCTTCTGTCTTCAAATCAAACATGGGTGTATTTCTTGGGACTTTAAGATACATTTCCTGATGGAAATTTTAACAGGGACAGTAGTGGAGACTTCTCTTCCGGCATCAGAACATGCTCTGTATCCTGTATTTATCACAGGTTTTTGGAGCAAATACATGTACTCATCAATACCTAACATACCTGCAGAGGTGCATTTCTGATCTGGCATCAACAGTTGCTTACACAGCTAAATGTGTGGGAAGGTCTCTGAGTGATTCAAAAAACTCTTTTCTTCAGTAAGGTTATGTACTCAATATCTTGAGCTCATCCCAGACTGGAAGTGGGGGATGTGCTGGGTGGAAACTGGGAATATCACAGTTCAACTCCCATTTTATTCTCCCACTGATGGGATAAAATAGGAGGGAGAGTGGAGTGGGTCTGAAACTCCTTGAAGTGTTTTTCCATGTTAAAAGCTCCATTACTGTTCCAAAGAGAGCTCTGCTCCCACTGGACCTTGAGCAACTGTAGTTTGGTCTGAGCGAGTTTGGCAGGGTGTTGTGAGGGGGTTTTTTGTCAACAACAACAGAATCAACTCACATATGCTCCAGCAGTTGTAGATAAAACATGTCTGGCTTGTTCTTGGAGAGGGGAGGGTGAGAAGTTTTCAAACTTTTTTTGTAATTTGTTGAACGTTTGGACAAGCCAACTCCTCCTGATCCCACGCAGGTATAGATTCAAGCACGTATCCTGCCTTTAATTACTGAGTTTAGACTGCTCTACACGCTTCAGTCCTTGTGCCGCCCTCAGCGTACTGCCCTGGTTGGGGCTTGCAGCCCCGGGCTGATGGGTAGCTGTTCCCATGGTCTGGGAAGAGTTAGAAATAGTCCAGCCAAGGGAGACAGCCCTTCCCTTCAATTTTACCATTTCTATGGATTTTCACGTGGTCTGAATGGATGTGCCCTCAGCAACACAACTAGCTGGCTGTGGCAAGACTCAGTTTTTCTCCTTCGCCTCCCTTCTGTAGAAGAGCATCCTACTAGCTCTTAGAGGCATTCCTGTGCGTGGCTTTGGAAACCTTCAGAGGTTCAGCGCCTCAAAGCTGTGCCTTAAACATAAAACAAGCTTCTTGCTTCACTGGAAAGTCTTTTTTGAACACTTTTTCATCAGAAATAACTGGTTTGTTCCAATTGAGTGGAGTCTGTGAATAAAGCTTTGATCGTAGACCTCAGCACCAAAGCTTCCATGGCTTCCAAAGAAAGCATAATGCTGTGCAGCAGGTCTGCAGGAGGCACGGCCAGCCGGTGTCCTGGTGTGAAGTGCTGTCCCCGTCCAAGTCGATGGCAGCTCTGCTGATTGCGACAGGCTGCTCAGGATGGGTCCTGACCAAGGCAACCATCTGCAGAGAGAGGCCCAAAATCCATTATAATAGCTCAGTTCATCTCTTAGAGTTAATATAAGGAACGTAACCGATGAATTTGCAAACTTTTCAGCTTATTTAAGGTGATGACAATGGTGAGGCTTTCAGCATATTGAACAGGGTCATCTTATCGCAGGAAATGGAGATTACAGGGTGTTTAGAGTGAAAGTTGGTGATTCTCCTGCGATTGTGCCCTCCTGTACAAAATACTGGACAGCTCTGTGTAATGTTTTTTGTGTAAATGCTATCCCTAAATGCCTCGCAGACCTGAAGTGCAAGTAGATGCATAGATAGAGAAGTGAAGTGATATGGGAAAGAGAATAATTGCATTTGACATTTCTTCTTGAACTTGGTTCTATATAGTGTGAAAAATGTAGGTATGGGTTGACAGCTTATAGATGCTGTGGAATAGCTCAGAATTCCCTGCGGCAGAAGGAGAGTGGTAGAGCAGGAGAGAGAGGCCAATGTACAATGAGTGGTTAGATTTGGGAAGGAAGTAGTATAAAAAGTTTAAGGTTCCTTAGAGAGCACTATTTATCACTTATGTGATGTACTTTTTGTGGCAAACTCAAGATGCTTTGAAGGGTTAGGGTAAATCTGATATGGTTTGATAAATACCAGAAAATTTGTAAAGATGAACTGTCCCTAAATCATCTTACTGGTGTTTACGCTGTCTCTCCTTTAGTTAAATTCACTTTCAAAGAAGTTGCACAGAAGGTAATATAAGGGACAATGCCTTCCTATCCTGTTACCTGTCAATAGATCATTTATTTCTTCCCACAGCAAGCCATACCACTTTCTTATCTCTTTTTCCCTCCCTACTTCCAAATGATTCACTAGTTTAAAATGACAGCTCCTACGCCTTTCTTGCTGGGAATTCTATCTGAGTCATGGACAAAGTAAGAGCATTACAGTTGGACCCAAAAATCTGAATTAAGACGTGCCAGGAGAGCCAGGCTTTGAAATTGCATCTTCAAAAATTCATTAATTAAATATATGCATGTAATAATGAGTTGTGCGGTCACGGAACAGTACACAGACATGCTTTCTAAATGGCTGCCTGTCCTTGAAAGTAATATTATTGATGAGGCTATGCAATCACAGTCATTTCAACCCCAAATTATGTACGTGAGTGCAGAAAGCCCATCTTTGGTCTTTGATGATTCAGTGGAAGGGTGTTTAGGATGTAGCTACCCAGGATTGCAGACAACAAGTACAATGAGACAGAAAGCCCCTTCCAGCTGCTGTTTTGGCAGATAATATAGTTTTTGAAGTCTGCTTGTCAGGCACTTCTGTGAGTATCCATTTTAGAAACACGTGGTGTCCTCTGCGTACCTTTCAGCAGTTAGTATTTAGCAGCTACCTTTTGTATTACAGGCACAAATTTAAAAACAAAAAGCCAAAACCTAATTTGAAGGATACAAACACAGGATTTGTTTTTCAGTGAATTCATACATTTCTTTTTTAAAAGTAAACCTAATTAAAATGAAAATTGTGACACTTTCTCAACAAATTCCTCCGTTTAGTTCAAAATCATTCAAACTAAATAAGGAAGATTTTAAAAATATGAATGGCTGAAAGTTTAAGGGGAACAGACAGAACAGGCCACATTACTAGCTGAGCATTTGGAGCTAGAGTAAGCTAAAGAAGCTTTTGATAGGGGTCTACTGTAAAGTCAGAGATTTTTTAAATTATTATTACTTTATTGTAGTCATTTTACTTCAGTTCAATGCTTAGGTTTGAAAAAAGTAGAACGGTTTGTTTTCTCTTTCAGTGAATGAATAAAAATGAGGTATGAGGTGATGAGAAGTACTATGCATAAAGTGCGGAAGGGCTTGGTGATGAGAAACGATCAATATTATCTCTAGCTACTGCGTTCAACCACGTGCATCCAGTAAATCAGTTCACATTTAAATGCAAAATGTGGTTAGATAAGCTTATTTATGCCTCCGTAGCATATAAGATGGCTTTATTTAGTAGAGGATAAAGACACAACTGGGGGTTAGAGCGTGGAACGGAGGGAAGTACGATTTAATGTGGATTGGAGCAGTAGTTGGACAACATACATAACCCAACTAGAAAATTGGATAAGGTCAGTGAGGAGTAACTGAAATGCTTTGTTGACTAATGTACAAGAAACTCAGCAGCAAAACAGAAGAACTAAAACAATTGTTATTGGTATGCAAATAGATCTTTACAGCTTTACCAGAAATATGGCGAAGTGGCAGGCAAAGATGCAATAGAAATATTACAAGCCATGCACTGATCAGGAATAGTAGAAATGAAAACTAAAGGTTAATGTGAAATAACTTTGTATGTTTATGATGAAACTGGAAACAAAACCAGCTAATTTGACTTCATGGTTTTGGGCATGAGGGGGAAAAAATGCTGTTTAAATGGTAAAACCCAGGTGTACCTGGTGGATGGCAGATAATTTTTCAGCACACAGTCTCTGAAAAAATAATAAGTTGTGGTATTTTCAGTGTAGTTCTGCTAGACAGTAAAACATCTTCTGGTAGATTTGGGGGCCAAAAATGGCTTTGGGTAGAATGATCAGAAGTTGACTTGTGAACTGTGGAGATGAACAGAAAGTCTGTGAGGTCTGTGCTCTACTTCAGTTTTGGGGTTTTCTATAAAACTTACATAATTGTGTTTCAAAAGGGGAAAGCCTCGAGAAATTGAGAACAGAAGGCCATCTGTATAGGAGCTTATGCACTAAATGAAGAGAAGGCAGATTTCCACCCTTTTTGTCTTAAAGAACTTCTGGCTGGAACTGGTTCGTAAACAAAAGGTGAAAGATAGACAAGAAAGACTTCAAATATAACCATGTGAACCCAGAAAGGAAATTAAGAGTAAGTGTGAAGCGTGTGAGAGGAGGAGGGCAGGGTGAGGAAAGAGGGCTGATCAGCAAAAATACTGTTTTGAAGGTCAAAATCTGCAAGTGAGTTAGAGCTCCCTTCTGTGAGCTCCACGTGTAGTAATGGGTGCTTTAGTTACCCAGAAAATGCAGAAAGATTAAGTGGTCAAACTGAGCCATGAGGACAGCATCGTTATTGAAGATCAGTATCTTACTGCACTCCACGGCAAAACGATACCTGTCTTGAGTTTTTGGGAAAGAGGACAGAGTAGAAGCTGGGGAAAAGCACACCGGCTAATGGGAAGGAGCACATGGAAGTGAAAATCACTGTTGTTACCAGAAGGTGACAGCTACACGCTGGATGACAAGCCTGCTAACCCTCCTGTTAGCATCCTAGTTTGGACATAAAAACAGGGTTAGGGGACTCAACTTCCAAATACCACAGCTCAGGCTCACAATCGCATGTGCAGGAGAAGATACAGTCTTAATGACACCGGAGATGTGTGTACTCCTTTCGCAATACGGCAGCAGCAGGAGCAAAGATGATCCCCTGATGAAGGAGGGATTCAGCAGTAGGATCTCTTTTGGTGCCACTGTAGAAGGCTTTGATGCCGCCCCTGGAATACCATGGGCAATTCTGATAACCCATTTCCAAAAAACATGAACCTAAGCATGAAGCAGGCTCAAAAAATGCCTGCTAAAATGAGCAGGGGGCTCAACAGCCTGTTTTGCGGGAAAAGGCTAAAAGAGTTTGTCTTGTTTAGCCTAATGAAATTAAAGTAAAATAAATATATAAACAAGCTAAACACTAGGGTTGGGGAAGATAAAAAATAATATTGATTTATGATCCGTTCAGATAAAATCAAGCTGCAAATTAGAAGTGTGCTGTTACCCACTGGAGGAATGAGCCTTCCAGGAGATTGTAGCTGGGGAAGAAGAAGCCTGAGTGATTTTGAAATGGACGCTAAAAAGTTTACAAGAAGTATTTAATGATGTTTCTTGTGGCAGCACTGGATTGAATTTGATGAGACAGGACAATCCTACCTGTCCTAGATTTTAATGAAAATTTTTCATTGCTTTTAAAAATGTGAAATGGTGGTTGTGTGCATTTTGATTTGATTCCAATTTCCATCTAAAAGCGGCTTGATTTAAAAAAAAAGGAAAAACACCAAAAACTGATCATGTGGTGAATGAGAGGCATTGTTCACCATTTTCTAGAAAAATAAAAAGATGTATAAAATTAATAGTCTGACTAAAAGCGTGTTTAGACAGAGATGTCTTTTTTGGGGGGAAAAGGATTCTCGCTCATGAGTTGGTGGGGCTCATCGAGAGGGCTTTAAACTAGGTTCGAAGGGGGAAGGGGATAAAACCAGGGTCACTGGAGAAGAGCCTAGGGGCGGCATGCCAATGTCGGGGAGAAATCGGTAGCCCAGCTCAAGTGCATCTACACCAGTGCACGCAGCTTGGGCGGCAAACAGGAGGAGCTGGAAGCCATTGTGCAGCGGGATAGCTACGACTTGGTCGCCGTCACGGAAATGTGGTGGGACGAGTCTCACGATTGGAGTGCTGCAGTGGATGGCTATAAGCTCTTCAGAAGGGACAGGC
>VZTQ01006212.1:0-49600 GCA_013400755.1 Pelecanoides urinatrix | reverse complement strand
TCAAGAAGAGTACAGGGATCTCGTTAGGTCGTGCAGAGAGGAAATTAGAAAGGCAAAAGCCCAGCTAGAACGCAACCTGGCCACTGTCGTGAGAGAAAGAGTGGTCAGGCCTTGGGACAGGCTGCCCAGGGCAGTGGTGGAGTCCCCATCCCTGGAGGGATTTAAAAGACGTGTAGATGAGGCGCTTGGGGACATGGTTTAGTGGGCATGGGGGGGTTGGGTTGACGGTTGGACTTGATGATCTTAGAGGTCTTTTCCAACCTTAATGATTCTATGATTCTATGTCTGGAAGGGTAAGTGTGTCATATCATTTGAGAGTATCAACAAAACTGTTCTCTGGGTTAAGCTGATCGTGATGACCTACTGAGGAAGAGCCTTTCTTTTAGAAGATAATTTTTTGTTTTCTTTTTTGGATCATCAGTTTAGATGTTTCTGTGACCTTGCTGAAACCAGCTTGACTTTAAAGAACGGAATCCAGGCATATAGTTTACAAGTTGAAATTTTAATCATTAAACATAAACAGTACAGGTGATTGTTTTGTTTGTTTTTTAAACCTGTTTAATCTGCAATAATAAATAGTCCAGAAGCAAAACTGGATTTTACAACCATTGGGTTATTTTTCTTCTGCATGTTTTTAATAGCCAGTTTAATATGACCTGATGTGATTTGCATCTGTTGTGGAGAGAACATGTATTTCATTTTAATGACTTTATTGGTTCATTTGACAATTGATAGATTAAATCTTGTTAAATAATGTCGGATAAGAATGGGCCTAATTTGAATGTTGATACTAACATTCCTTTTTCAGTATTGGAAAATTAAGTTGATTATTGCCACAAATACTGTTCCAGGATTTTTTTCCCCAAATCTGATAGAGCTCTTGATGATTTCTAAGAATACAGCAAAAGCTAGAATTAATAGAGCAAATTTTTACATCAACATGTATCTGATTCATAGATTCAGATCTTAGGCATTGTTTTTGAATATTCAGTAAACTAACAATGTTAATGTGTATGCTTTTTTTTTTTTTTTTTAATTAGTTGACCTGCATTTTTCTAACTGCTGGTATGTGCATTGTAAGGCGTAACACTGGATTTTTCATGGAGAATAAGAATCTTCATATTTGCAGTGCTGAAGTTCACTTTTCACTTAACTAAATTTACTAATTCAGGAGAGCGACTACTGCAGTGAATGTGTGCTTTTCATCAGTGGAACTTCAAACCTTTGTACCTTTTGAACTACAAAAACTACAAACAAAATTTTCAAATTAAATCTCCTGTTTGACCTCCAGACAAATCAGCCACCATGTTTCATGCAAGTTTTAGGTAAGAAATTCAGACAATCCATCATACAGGACAGTCTACAGATACGTTAATCTGATAAGTCTGTATGAGTATCCTGAAAGAATTGTACTCGAAATTAAGTGAAGTGGATATGCATCTGTGCTGTAGACAGATGCAGATTTTTATCTGCTCTCTCTTGTGTCCTTCTATATCAAGCAGCTTCCACATCAAATGTCCAGTTTGTGGTTATGGAGTGGGTTGCAAGCCTGTAGTTGTGATTGATATTTTATTGCTATTTATTATTTGTGTTTCCCTTTTGTCAGGTACTGTAGAAATACAGTGCAAAAAGAGGGAATGCACTTTCCTCAACTAAGACAGGACATGGTTATAGAGTCGTAGGGAGGATAAGAGAGAAAATGAAAGAAATCTTGATGGTTTTTTTGTTTTTGTTTTTGCTTTTTTTAAATTTCTGCCCAATCAAATATAACGTTTCCTTGCCATGCTGGTTCCAGAACCAATTGTCTGTCTGACATCTCTGGCTTCTGATTGTATTGCAGGCTGTCAAGCTTAGTGCTTGATAAATTCCCTCAAATTGGCTAAATTCCCTCAAAGTCACCAGTAATGTTCCTTGTCTCTTCTCCTTTCTCCTCTTCTTCCCAGCCTCCCCTGCCAGCATGGGCTTTGTTTCCAACTTTGAGGCCAACTTGATTAGGTGTTCCCTGGGATGTCTTTATCCTGATTGACCTGAGTGCGTCTGCAGCATGACCTGCAGTGCTCCTGACCCTGAGAACATGACGCAAAGGTGTCTGCAGCAATTCTGCACGGAGCTGTCATGGAGGGAGCACTGCTTGTGCACTTGGGTTTCACTAGTTGTGTGTTTATAGGTCATTGGCTGGGAATCATCAATATAGAAAAGCCCTTAACAACTGCCTGAGAAATACACAGAATGTTTAGAATTCAAAGTACTTCCAGAGCATTGCCATGCCCTTGACAATTGGTTACTATATGTAATTATAGCATAATGTAATTATTCCACTAGTCATCTTTATCGTTCTGTAGTATGGGAAGTAATAAAGTCTGATGTGATTCATTTTTCAGCTGAAAAAGCCATCTCTGTAAGCATACTGCTGAACAAGAAAAGCTACTGTTGTTGTACAATCAAATAGATAGTGTTTATTCTCCCCACCCCCCTGCCTCCCTAGAGTTTTACTAATAGCTTACTTAAAAGCAGGTGTTTGATTTAATTCTCTCGGTGCTATTTTGCATCTCTGTACAGAAGAAGGATGGCCCAAGATAAATCAATAACAGAGGAAGGGATGATGTTAGTTTAGGGGTAAGACACAGTTACAGAAAATGGGATAATACAGATTATCGCTAGCAATTTGAGTTTATCAGGGATGCCTTGCAAGGAGCCTTTGCCCAACATTGCTAGGCCAATTTATTAACTCATTGATCCATGCTCATGTATTTCTGAATACTTTTTTTCCCTTGTCCCTTTTGCTTTATTGATTTCGTTGTACATCCCCGCACTTAATCTAGAAGTCAAATGTATGATGTTTTTTTATCATTTGTGGTGTCACAGTATCTGTGAGCCCCATATGTTGAGGTCATTCTCTTCCCTCTCTCCCGTGCCTCTCCCCCCGTCCCGCACTCTGTTTTGAAAAGAGCAATTCCAGAGGGGGGCTCCCCATTTAGGTGAAGGTTCTGTTTTCCCTCCAACACAAGATGCCTTGTCAGAGGTTTTCAAAAACTGGTCAAGGACTCTTGCCTTCCCTGTATTGTTTCCGCAGGTTGTGGGCTTGCATCATTCGGTACTCCCTGGGAGTTGATTCACGCATTCATCTCCTTTCACCGTCACTAGGAAAAACTGAGTAAAGGAGATCCTCGGGGGTTAGGTAGGCTACATGTGTCTGTATGTGTTCTTCCATTTCCCCCTCCCTGTACTGTGATGTTCAGGTTCAATACTGTACTAATCAGCGTCTGGCTCAGTCTACTCCATCCAGTTGTTTCTCCTGATAATGTCAAGCCAGAGGTTGGAGATGTCTTCCAAGTATTAAAAACGTGGGCTCGTTTCAGAGCTGACCGGGAGGATGAGTGGCTCTTTTGCTGTTGGTGTCAGAGGAAGGTGGCGATGGGAACCCCAGTTACCCTGGTTGCTTGTCAGGCCGGGAGGGGCCAACGTGGGGAACTCGAAAAGGTAGCTGGAGGGACCACGTTCAGCTGCAAGCCGGGGCAGAGTATGGCTTTCATTGCGGTGATGTTTTGTTTTGCTTTGGGATGCGGTTGTCCTACAAAGGGGCTGGCCTTTGCCATGGCTTGGCTGGAGGGCTGAGGTACTGACACAGTGGATCCTGTCTGAAGCAGCTTTATGACCAAAAGGTTTGGGCAGAGAAACTAAGTTATGAAGAACAGGAATGGGTCACTAGTGAATAGGGAAGGGCCACTGTTGGGAGCAATGGGTTGCTACTTTCCTCACAATTTGTGTTTTATACTGTCTTTATTTCTCCTTCTGAGCTAGAAATCTAGGCAAGCGGTTAGTGAGTTGAAACATGGGAAATCAAACAATTGAATATTTGGAACGGAAGAGGAAAAAGTGAGAGCTGGGTAGTGCAGCAGGAATATCCTCTCAGATCATAACTTCTATTTGAGTCACTGGAGATTTTCAAGGTGATGGGGGGGTCAGTATTAAATAGCTGTTAGGTGCACTGCTCTTAAAGAAAATAAAATTGGATAAGAGAAGTAGGCAGCACATCAGCCTTCTCAGAGATGGGCTGTTCACAACAGAGTGATTGGTAGTGGCTGGCAGTGCTTGCAGGACTCCCATTGAGATGAATGTGGTACATAAAAAATTATCTGAGGGCAATAATTCACTATTTCCTCAAAGCATATGAGATACCATGAAAAATGAAATGGAAGATGAACATGGAATGACGCAAATCTCAGTAGCAAATCCGGCTGTAGTGCTTGGGACTCTGTTACTGCCTTCACACTCTCACAGGTATATCCTCTGCTTTGCCAGCCCTAGGACAGTCTGCGCAGCAATGTCTTCTGCTGTATATTTCTATTGTCTGCCACCCAAATTCTTTATTTGTATACATTGTTTCTAATCTTCCATGTCTTNTTTAAAAGACGTGTAGATGAGGCGCTTAGGGACATGGTTTAGTGGACATGGGGGTGTTGGGTTGACGGTTGGACTCGATGATCCTAGAGGTCTTTTCCAACCTTAGTGATTCTATGATTCTATGATTCACAAAGAAGCAGCTGAATCCCTTGAAGTATAGTTGTTTGGCCCTCAAGTCTGAGAGGGTCTTTCAATGATTGTGGAAGTCTCCTGTTCCCCAGACTAGAAGCTTTGCACCTTACACCAGTGTTGGCCTAACAGCAGTGACAGAACATGACCAGAATTACTGTGGCCCCTTTGCGATGATCTGTAGATAAAGTAATTGTGCTTTGTCAGCTCAAAAAACTTGGAGAAAATGGCATATTTTCCTGAAGCAAAGGGAGATCTTGCTCTTAGTTATTCCAGCTCAGCAGGAGGCGAAAGCTTAGTTCAATGGTGCATCATACGAAGTATAGATGTTGGTTGAGTTCTGATTGCAGACACTGGTGATGATGGAAAGTGCTGAGGGTATGGCACAAGATAATTTGTATAGATTTCAAGATGAGTTACAGATTGCTAGAAGTTAAGAGAAGGTGTGTCTTGAAGTTGAACTTTACATGATGCAAGTGAAAGAAAACCCTCATCCCTGTTTCTCACCTCAATTTAATTTTTGCAGAGATGCTTTTTTGAGAGTACAAAACAAGAAGTTTGGGGGATGGCAGCCCTATGCAACTACATCAAACATCCTAATGTTGAATAATAACAGCAATCTGTCATACAAACATATAAAAATAATTGGCTGTGCTTCATTGGTAATGTTGATCAGACTGCATGGCAGTACCTTCTGTCACCAAAATGATTTACAGTAAGTGTGCAGATGTTATTTACAGTGACCTACTAATTCTTCTTGAATGAGGGACTCTATTTCTTCTTGCATAATCTTAGCTCCTTTTAAAATGAGCTCTGTTAGCTCTCCGCCAAATTATTTGGAACAAATAAGTAGTTAATTAAAATGTCTGGTGCTATACCACTGTTTGAAGTTTAATATTAGCAAAATTTTGGCTGAGCTTGGTAGGAATAAAGGAAAATGCTCCTACTGTCAGAAGAGATGTGTTATGGTCTTTCACAAAACTTACCAAACACAAAGTTTTTCCTTAATGGTATATTCTAAGTCTGTGGTAGTTCTCTTCTACTTCCATTCTAACAATCATCTGGCCAAATCCTTTACTTGCTTAATAATAATTGGAATGAATTGATCACAGTGGTTTTAGGGGTTTTTTTTCAGTGAATCCGTTAAAAAGTATGTATTTTACATTCCACTAGAATGCATTCTGGTACCAATTTTAGTGTTAGACTGTCACATTCAAAAAACTACCTGATTGAAAGCTGCAGTTTTGAATTTCTTTTGCATTATGTGCACAAAAAAGTTGGAAAGAGCTGAAGTATCTGGGGGATAAAAGTACTGCACATAAAATATCTGGAAGTGTAACAGCGGTTATTCAAGTTTACATGAAGAAAGTATTAAATAACTATCTTCTTTCACTTAGTAACAATATAATCATAGATTCATAGAATGGTTTGAGTTGGAAAGGACCTTAAAGATCATCTAGTTCCAACTCCTCTGCCATGGTCAGGGACACCTTCCACTAGACCCGGTTGCTCAAAGCCCCATCCAACCTGGGCTTGAACACTTCCAGGGATGGGGCATCCACAACCTCTCTGGGCAACCCGTGCCAGTGTCTCACCACCCTCATAGTGAAGAATTGGATCGGAAAAACAGCTTTTGCTTTAAATCTGCTGCAAAACCATTTCCACTGTGGGTCTCCAATGTGATTCATTCAAATGAAGAAAAAAGCGAGTTGCATACTTCCTTTGTTGTGGTATTTTTATTTTTACTTGATGCAGCATGTAATTCTAGAGTGCTTAGTTTTTGAATTTCCAAAGAAAGCAAAAGCTTCTATGATGGCTAAAATGGGGATGCAGAACAGATGATGATTGCTACCTTTTTATGCTATCTTCTTTTTTCCTTTAAAAGTCAAGGTGAAGAAATTAAGTATTTCAAGAATTTTAATATAGGAAACGCACAGATGTTCATGCATGGCTATGTCTTCAAAAATTGTGGAGGAGAGGTGGGCGTTAGCTTTAAGCAGTTATTTATCTGATTAGGATTATGGCTACTTTACATGTCTGTATCATGATGGTTCTTGTTGCCATATAGACTACCTCTTGAGTGCTTATTCACTTATTTTCACAGTGCATGCTAGAAGTATTAATTTATTGCACACTTGCAGGACTGAGATGGAGAGAGACCAAGACTAGCAGGACTGAGATGGAGAGAGGCCAAAATCAAAGCCTAACAGCCACAGAAGCTAGGAACCATTTAGTGCCTAACGATGACTGTGGGGCCGTGCACTGACGGCTTGCCCAGATCATGCAGGATTCCCAAGGCAGTGTCAGTGGCTGAACCCTCAGTTGATGAATGTTGTCTCCGTGCCTTGATCGCAAAACAATTTCCTTCTGATTCTTTTAAATGTGGATTGTAAAATGAAGACTGGCAAAGAGATGACTAATTTGCAATGAACAGTAAAAGTAGGGCGTTGTCTCCAGATGTCACGGGTGGACAACTAGTAATTAGGCAGACATGGAATGAAAGGTGTAGGGGGTGTTTTTGCTTGTTTAAGGGAAGACTGTTAAGTGTCTGGATGTACTGGAATCTTTTTTAGAATATGATCTGCAGCTTGAAAAGCAAAGCCTCTCAACACAAATAAGTTTTGTGGTCCAATTCAGGCACAGGATTGCCATCCCATTATGTCAGGAAAAGCACAATGTGTTCCTGCAAAAAGGAGAGCAGCTTTAATGCCTTCTGTCAGTAGAGGAAGGCTACTTTGTATATACCACAGGTATTGCTTGTGTATTGGCTTTACCTTTGTTTTCTCTGTCTGCATGCTAGGGATTTTGAAACATGAATTTGAAGAAAGATTAGGGGAGAGAGAGAGTGTAACGGCATCACATGGACTGGGGAGATACACTTCTGTAACGCCCACATGCAAGGGGGGGATATGGCTGAATAAAAGACTTTGGTAAATATCAGGAGAAACACCTAGCAGGAGCAGCTGTGGTGTGGTACAGCTTTCTGCTGAAAAGAAGCAAAACCTCTGAGGCTTGAAAAATTTTTTAATTAAACAACACAACACTTGAGAGTGTACTGGAGAAAAACTTTCTCTTTAGAAAGATGGACAGGATAACTGGAAGGGTTAGTTTAATCTCCATGTTTTATCATCCAATTAATTGCCTTCTCACAGCAAATCCAGCCCTGGAAAAAGTTTAGAAAGTGTTTTCTTTGCAACTGTCCTCATACCTTCAGAAATGTCTGACAAATCTTTAACAGAACAGGTTAAACGGCAGTCACTAATGTTCATCGTTGCTTAAAACTGTTTTGCAGGGAGAGGCTTTTGAGTGGTAAAGGTCTGGCACTGAGTTGCTCGTAGGGCTGTTCTGCGCTTGCTCAGTGCAGACATAACCTGCCTAGCTGTGACCTAGGTCGTTGGGAAAACCTGCCTAGCTCTGAGCTAGCTAGTTGGCCTCCCAGGAGTAGTGGCAGTATTTAGATCTGTTTAGACTGTAAAACCCACCAGAGAAAGTGTTGCCCTCTAAAGCTTGGTTAGGTCCACTCCAGTTTGCAATCACAGCTTTGACTACGGTAGATACGTAACTATTGTCTGCAAACCCCAGCTGGAAAAGAGCCAAGTATTCTGAAAACTTCAGAATTTGGGGGAGTATGTATCTGCATATCGTGCTATCTCCACGTGGATCTGCTTCACACTTATAGCTCAGGCAAGGTATCTGCTTCAGACTTACAGCTCAGGCAAGGTTCAGTCAAAATAATCAGTATGTGTGGAAGACTTGCATGAACTAAAAGAAATTTAAAACTGCCCCTTCAAAATATGCACATATAGCCCTGCTGAGCTTCTGGTGTCTCTTCTCACAGCTTTTTGAAGCTGTAAGCTTTTCTTTGATCTCTGATCAAAATGCACAAGCAGGTCTTGACATCTTTTTTTCTTTTCTTTCTAACAGCAGTGGTTAAAATAGAGGATGGGTAGAACGAAGGAAAGCAGAAAAGGAGAAGCTTCCAGATGTGATTATGTGTTAGAATAGGGTGTTATGGAAATTTTGTATTGCGCCTTACTGTCCTGAGTATTGGTATCAATGAATGTTAGGTCAGGTTCACGCAGCAATCATGTTAGCCTGTATAACTGAGGGGAAGCTCAAAGCACAGCAGGATGTTACTGAGCCTTACACTTTGTCGAGGCAGCAGTCAAGGAAACGGCTTGTCTTTCATCCTTGCGTGTTCCAGATAGTCTGCTAGGCCAGTCTGCCCTCGTGTGTGCACCCGGCTCCTTTTGCCACTTTCATTCGTATTGTAGTGCAGTATGGAACTCTGCTTTTTTGCTGCAGTCAGTTCCTGCAAACCAGTTACAGCTCTTTGCACAAATGTCTGTGACTTGCATTTTGGATGATGAATGTGCCCTGACTGTTCCATTGCCCTTTGTCAACAACAGATGCACAAAGCCAAATTCTGCCCTCAGTCATGTTGGGGAAGATCATGGGATCTGATCTTTCACCCAAATGTCTGTTCTGGGTAATTCACTTAAGGCATACACAACGGCATTAATAGAGATCAGACTAGGACCCCTGCTTTCTGGAGATGGATGTGTATCCCTTAAAATATAACCTATCCAGTGGACTGTGACTGATGACAGCTTGCAGGATGGTTAGTGGAGTGGGTTCTGAACAGACCCTGTTAGAACAAGAAGATGACCGTATAGTACCTTTCATAACGTCTGTATCTATTATGTTGTGTTAGCTTGCCTTTGCCAGGGACCATAGCTATCTGTAAGGAGAGGTAGAAGTGACACTGGTAGACTTCAGAAATCACTGTTGCTATTTAAAGCAAAGGAATATCCCACTAGGAGAGATCTAGGGTATACCAATGCAAAATCTCTTACTGCAAAGCTTGCAGAGTCATAGCTGTTAGTTGGCTACACTTTATTTATTTTGTTTGATGTAATGTTTGTCACCTGTTCAAAGCTTGAAATATTTCACATGTGCAATGGAAATATTTGCAGTACAGTAACCTGGTTATTCTGATATCTAGTTGAACAGTCCCCTGAGTAGTTGTTTATATATCACATGGAAAAGAGAGATGGGAAGAAGGATGTACAGCCCAATTGCAAGGTGTTCTCTGTTTCTAAACCTGCAACTTCTGCCTATTGAAAAAGCAGGCCTTGAAGTGTACCTGGAAGATAAAACTGGTTTCCAGCTTACCAAGTAATCAAGCGCTCTCAGACCTAAAGACGGAATGTTTGTTCAGCAACCTCACATTTCAATTCAGAGTAGTTGAAGCCCTTCACAAATCAAAAATGCAGCAACTGTGTGAATATGATGTGTGACCTTTTGTTATTCAAGAATCTACCCCAGTTATGTGGAAATATAGCAAATATCCTGAATTTCACTTGGAAATGTGTTCGTACTCAGTGGAACACTTGCTAGTGATGAAGTCAGAACTGCTCTGCTGGGCAGTGGTTTAATTTTCCTGAGCTTTCCCTTATGTCTGTCAAAATGTCAGCTTGTCAGTTACTTTTGTTCATTGCTCCCAGATGGTTTGGTGATCTTTGATGGAAAAGGATTGTAAAGCTAGGTGGTGGTTGTTGCTGCTGTTGTTATTATTATTATTCATTTTCATTGCTGTTAGCTTTGCAGTATCACTTGTTGAAATACAGAACAATTTAATTTTATTTTATTTTGAATTTGGGAAACCTGTTTCCACTGGTCTGCATGAAGATTAGGCATTTGCAAAATCTATTCAGTCTTTATAATTCTTGGACCCAGAAAGTTCAGTTCAGTACACAACACTATAGCTAAATAAATAGCAATGTGCCCTTTGACTTTGGCACCCTTTACAACATTGGTACTTCTGACATGAGAATCTGTTGAAGCATGGGATAGGAACTTTCCTCCAACTACTTCCCAAAAGCAACATCTCTTTTATGTGTTAATTTTCTGCCTCTAGTTAACATGGAGTATGTATGGTTAACAACAAATATTAAATTCACCCTGTATTACTGTTTCTGGTATCCTCTAAATATATAAGCAGGATGTAGACCTGGTGGAGCAGCGCTGGGAGGTACCCAGTTTCCAGCGATGTAAACCCGCTGCCTTTCTCAGGCACCAGCACACTGGAAATGTTGTATAATCTGCCTGTCTCAGATGACCTGCCTCGAGAAAGCAAAGGCGACATCCAGAAATTTAAATTAGCCATTCCCGTGACAGCGAAAGAGAAATACGACTGGAAAGAAGGTTGCAAAACTGACGGAGGAAGAAAAGGGGCCAGGCATACCGTTTGAAATGTTGAACACAGAAGCTGACCTGAATTGGGCTAAGGATACATATAGTCTAGCATTCTCCTTTTGATCTATGTGAAATGATCCTGGAACGATGGGGTATTCGAGACAATGAATGAACTCCCCTGACAGAAAGTTTCTTCTATTCCTTGTGACATTCGTCTCTTACACTGAGGCTGAGAGGTTTTAGAAATTGTCAGACAGAACAGCAACAAGGAAAAAAAAATAGTATTATCTAGTCACATACCTAGCCAAGTTAGAACTTAATACACAAATTATAGGCAGCCAGCTGTTCATAAGAAAACTAACAAGCAGTGGGAAGTAATTGGTGACTTTCCTGAAAGATCAGTCTGTGGACTAATCTTGCTATTTTCATTAATACCACAGTACCAAAAAGAAAAATGAGCTACTGAGTTGTATTGATAGCACAAATTTTGGAGTTTTATCCGCAATAGGAGTATATTTCTCTTTTCAATTTGCTGTCTTTAGGTAATCAAAATCTTTGAAGCCCTTTGTACTCATCTTATACATGTAGACAGACTTGTGTAAAAAAGTACCTTTTTTTGTGAGCGTAGCACACATTTGGGGCCTGGTCTCAATTAATTCTGTCCAGTGATCGATATCTGAGATGCAGCTCCACTCTCACGATCCAAATTCTTTTCAGATCAATTACATATCTCTGAAACTAAGGACATACTGGTAGATACTAGCTAAGGAACAAGAACCCTCTCACATAAAGCCTGTCTGAATGCAAGGGAGAGACTAGCTGTACTGGTCATATATATTTAAATAAGCTTAATGATTAGAAATGCCTTGCAGGGAATTTTATGCCATCCAGGTTAACATCTCTTTTGCTATTTTCTATGCATTTTTCACAGTCACAGTGCTCTTGGGTCCCTAGGTTGCTGGCAAAGGATCATATTAAGATAGTGTTTAGGATAGGCTAAAATTTGCCAGCCCAAATCCTTGAAAACGCCCCAGTACAAGCCTTGCTGTTTTCTCCTTCTTTTTCTTACCTTGAGATGAATCTTGAGAATTGGCAATCAGTCTGAAAGTCGATTCAAATACAGTGTCTGCTTATATTAACTTTAGTTCTTTAGATTGTCTTCATCCTATGTGATAAAAAGCAAAAGCCCTTTTAATTAAAACAAAACAAAACAAAACAAAAACCAACCAAAACTCAAAACAAAAACTTGTTTTGTTACTGTGCATAGTGTTGTGGGATTTGAAATGCAGATAGCCTCTCTCGCTCCCTCCCACCTCATAAAAGCTACCTCAAATGGTTGAATTACAAGGAATACTGCCTGCCCTACTTCTTCAGCTTTGTGAGGCACAGGATTTGTGGTTGGGACAGCTTTTCTGTTTCCTGCTTTATTTCAGGAGAGTGCTTGACTCTTATTTACATTGTCATTGGTGCGAGTGCCAAAGATAGTATTAGTTTTAATATGTGTTTAAGTGTAGTTACAGCATTTTAGAAATGATACAGTTCTTCGTCTTGGTTCAAAGTGCATTCAAGTCAACAAAAAAGACTCTCATTGACACGACTGGGTAGTGGCTCATGCCATCTGCAGTCAGTGGCATGTGCTTCCCTTCTGTCAGAGACTGGTGCTATTCCAGCACTCTGATTTCCTTTACATGAGCTACGTCATATCTTCACACGTAAATGCAGGCAGATAGAGTAGCAATTCCTGTTTCCAAGTTACTTTCCAAGAAAAGCAAGGTACTGTCATCAGTCCTATCAATAGGATAGGAACCAAGAGGCCTAATCAGCTTGGTAGACAAAAGCTTTTCACAGTACTGATGACAGAGGGAGCCTGACCATCAATTAAAACTCTTCTCTCTGAACCTTTGTTTTTCAGACAAGGGAGATTCAGAGAAGATCCAAAAATAGCAGGTGGCTGTCACTGCTGTGCTGTGATCAGTTTTAATCATCAGATTGGAGAAATAACATGTCTCGGTTGCACAGGGATGTACAAATATAGGTCTACTGTTTAAATGCCAGAAATGGGTATGGAGAGATATGGGTTGTGTATATGAAACTGCAGCTCCTGACAGACCTTTCCACCTCCGTTTTCTCAGGCAACACACTTACCTTTCCGCTTGGTTATTTAAAAGTTTTAAAAGACATTGGTGGTCTTCTGATAAAGGTGTTGCAATGACGTATATTTTACTGCACTTTCTGACCTGTGGGTGAGTATTTAAGATGTTTGCTTTCATTCATCAAACTTAATAAATAGAAGAATTTGCTGCAGTATAGATAAATACTGAGAATTTATCCAGCAAATGGAATGTTAACCTTGTTTTTTGGGGGGTGTGTGTGTGTTTGTTTGTTTTAAATTTGTGAGGGTTTTTTGCCTGGGTTTGGTTTCTTAGATTTAGAAACCTTTGGGTTTCTGCTTTTCAGTTTGTTACAGGTGGCAAAGAAGGCATGTTGGCTTTCTTTGATATTGGTCAAATACCAACTCAACAGACTCATATTTTGTTCATTTTAAGTAACTGCCATGATTTCATGAACAATAGACTTTTCTTTTGAAAGGAGGCAACCTAATTAATGCAGAAGAACTCTTTCATTGCTGTTATCTCAACATCAAATGTATGGTATAAAAAAGCTATCCTCCACCAGAAGCCACATGCTGCCTCATTAAAAACAAAAACAGGAAACATTTTATTTACTTTGAAAAAGACCGTAGCAAAATAGAAACAGGGGAAGGGAGGAGAGGCTGCAGCTGTTGCAGTCAAAGTTTCAACTACAGAGCTCTTCTTTTTTTTTAACGCTTGTCAAATTTGACAAGTTCATGTAGCTTTTGGTTTGCGGAGGTGTGCATATGTTTACATGTATTTACTGGTTTTGTTTCCTGCCACCAGATAGTACTTGTTTAATAAATCAAGTGGTGTTATATTAGGTTAGAAGTGATGGTCAAAACCGAACATTCTTGGTTTGTTTTTCAGTAATGGGGCTTTCACTTGAGTGTGGATTTGAGTTATTTGGCTTTCATTGCATATGCTTCAACATGATTAATAAATTCGTTTAGTTAATCTGAATGGCAGCGCCACTTAATGTGCAATTGGACGAGGCAAAACATCATCCACCCCAGAATTGAGGGCCAAGCAATCTGTAGAGTGTTAGCTTTGTGCTGATGCCAAGCAGTCAGCCAAATTTCAGTCCAAAAACTGAAAGAAAATGCACTTCACATAATTATGTATTTTTGGCTATTTAAATATCCAAAATAATTTTCACCAATTACACATATTTGTTTTGTTCTCTACTACAAAAATCAAAAGGCAATTCAGACAATTAAACTGATCAGAAGAGAAACTGTTCAATACTTGTTGTTCAACAGTATTTGAAACTCCCAAAAGAAATCAGTGACCTTAACTGCTTTGCCTTCCATACTTGCATCCTACTCCTAAAATGCAAAAGGATTCAATTCGCTGATTTCCTGCTGGTTTGTAATTCACAGAGATAAACCAGCTCTGTGGTTTCGGTGCCATCTTACTACATCAGTCTCCAGTAAATAAACAGCTTGTAGGAAATCTATGCAGCTTTATGCCTATCAGTACCTCAAGCTAGATGTTCTTGTTCTGTCTTTCTCCAATCCTGTCTCTTTAAATGTTTTCAGAAACCTCATGTGACATTCTAGCCTGCTCCATCTTTATCCCATGCTAGACTTGGAAACACTGGGCCAACAATAAAGATGACCCCAGTCTGGATGACTGCCCATCTCTGCAAGAAATGTTTCCTAAGCTAGTTTTTTTTCTTTCCGATACTGATTGAATGCTCTGGTCTCACAACACCACCATCCTATTATAGATAAGGTGGTAGAACATAATGTCTGTCATCTGTTAAACTTGTTTGGTTATGCATCCATATATTTATCTTCTTTGCTAGGCTGGTCCAAGACCTGCAGTCAGACCCTGTGGTCCCTTTCTGTTCATCGATGCCTGATCTAGAGCAGCACTTTGCTTGGACCCATGTGTGCTTTTTCCTGCAGTTGTTTTTCAGTATCAACTGCGCTGAGTCCAATTCAGAGTGTAAATACTTGTCTGCATATTTGGGTGTGAAACTCTTTGGGGGTTCAAAACATTCAGGTGACTGCAGCTAGTATATGAAGAATGTGGAGTTTTGGGGTTATTCTCTGAGCGGGCAAAAGTGGAAGAGGATACCAGAGGGGTGAAACAACTGAGATTCCCTGGGGCCAGAAATTTACATTAAAAAGAAGAGAGAACTAGGAACCCTCTAACTCTTTGCTGCTAGTTGACCTCTTCAGGCTCTCTGAGGTGGGAATATTGCATGCCGATATAGCACAAGTAAGGGAAATGCATGTTAGGGAAGTAGAGCACATGATGCGTGAGAAAAGGCTGAGGGAAACTGGTTTGTTCAGCCTCCAGAAGAAAAGGAATGGGGGATCACACTGCTGTCTTCAAGCTCCTAGTGGGAGGGCAGAGAGGAGACAGAACCAGACTCTTCTTTCAGGTGAGCAGGGATAGCAAAAGAAGCAACAACCACAATTTGCAATACAGGAGATCCCAGTTTGACACTGGGAAAGAAAATTTCACCACAAGAGAGGTCAAGCACTGGAAGAGATTGTCTAGAGAAGTTGTAGAGTCTCCATCCTGGGAGATGCTCAACCTAGACTGGAAAGGGCCGTGAGCAACCTGAGCAATCTAACCTACTCTGAGCGAGAGGTTGGACCAAATGACTTTGAAAAGTCCCTTCCAATTGAAATAGTTGTGTGAATCTACAGCTCTTACTCAGTTGGTCTGTGAGGTATTGGATTGACTGGGTGCATTACTGTTCGGGCAGGTCAGACGGCAGGTGAGGTCTAGGGGAAGGAGGGTGTTTAGAAATACCATTTAATTTATATAGGTTCTTTAAACTTTATTTGTCTGTGCTGTGGTTTTGAGAGGCTCTATAAGCTGTCTCCCTTCTTCTCTTTTAGCTTGAGGATATATGATTTTTCCTGTGTCTGCCATTAACACTATACATAAGTGCATCTGTGTTGAGATTAATACCTCAAAATTGAGCCTCAGTGTAACTGGAATTGTTAAAAGACCGAACTGGACGTCTTTGGTGCACTCAGTGAGCACAGCCAGCCACAGGCTTCAAAAGATAGACCCGAATGACTTGCTGTAGGAGGGTCTTGGAGATGGAGTACAAATCAGGATATTTTATGTATTCTGTCCTAATTATATTCTCATGCTCAGAAAGATTAGAGAAAGAACAATCATGACTTTCTTTTAGTAAGAGATTAATAAGGCATGGGAGAGTGGACACCTGCACACTGCTTTCTTCAAACACACAACATGCTGTGATGCGTAATATTTCTAAAAATGGGAGAAATGCTGAGATGTTCAGATTGACATTTCAGTGCCTGTCTGATTTCGGTGTCTGTCTGAAATATAGGGTTCAATAATCCTATTATGTGTGTCTGGCACACTCCTCCTTCTTTAGCAATGTGCCTCCCATAACTGCTATAATAAGACAGAACAGCCAAAGCCTAATTCTGTGTGCCTCATCCTATCATTCAGCAAAGCTATATCGTCATCAGATGCAATCTATTGTTTTCTTTCCTGCTGTGTGGTATTGATTTTTCTAACCTTTCCTAATGTTAAATTCGTTTGGCTTTTTAACTTTCTTACCAAAGGTTAATGTTATTAAGTTGAGCAGGTATCTATAAAACTACAAGCTTTATTGCCTATCTTGCAATTGTTATACTGTCCTTTCATTAAACCCTGGCTGCATTGGAAAGCTTTGTCTTGAAGATTTTTGTCATTTGGGAATAATATGGTGAAGGTTGACAAGAACTGCATTTGAATTGTCATCCAATTCTGTGGTATAAAATATTGGATTTGATATGTCAGGAGCAACAGATTTATCTAAAACTCTCTTACCCTCAGTGAACATGAACTGCACAGACATAAATTCCAACGAGGCTGTGAAGAGGGTGCAGAAAGAGGCGAGTGCTGGTGCCTGAACTCTTCCCCAGTACGGTCTGACCACACCAGTCTCTTTGCCATTGTGGCAAAAGGAGCAGATCTAAAATCTCTGCCAATTCCAGAACTGGTTATCTGCTTGATGTAGAAAGAGAATGAGAAATCACGGTTTAATTTGAAGGAAGCGGTGGCTTTAACGGCGGCACTCTGTCAACATATTTCATTATGGTTTACAGCAGTACTTGTATAAAGTGTCACAGGTGCAGTGCAGGCAACAGTTTCAGGATACACTGTTAAGCCAGTTTCTTTTTTAGATATTGCTGCCACAGTATGGTATCAATGCTCTTGGTATCAATATCACGGGTACAGTAACCTGCCTTTAATGAATTGTGCATTTGACATCCCATTTACACATTGAGATTGCATTTGTGTGATGTGTATTTGAGGCCTTTTATTGTGAATATGTGCAAAAGACAGTAGCAGGGCTGAACACAGGATGTCTACTATGTGTGGTGCATCACGGCTTTCTTTGGGAGCTGCGGTAAATGACCTACTGTGCTCTCCAGCCACCATGCTGACGTTATCTTGCCTTGGTAGTACCTTGCAGTGGCTCTGAAATATTTTTCCTATCAAAGAACATCCTGAGAAGCTAGACAAGAACTAACGTCAAGTGAAATGTTTTTAATAGTAGAAAGCATAAAATAATGAAATAATTTAAGCTGTTGTAGATCATCACTTTAAAAAAAAGAAGCCACCAGACAATTTGGGCTTCCCTGGGTGGAAGGCAGAATTGCAGCCTACCTGCAGCTGCCAAAACCTCACTGTCCAAGGAGGAGATCAGGCTTGTTAGTGACTGCAGGAAACAGTATTTCACAGTGCTGGGGGAGAGTGGGGGCTAAATCTTTTATTTATAAATCGGTACCTATAAAACACTTCTGCCAGCGCTGTGAAGCCAAAGAATGGCCTTGGCAAAAGATAAAAGGCCTTCCTTCTCTTCTGCTAATTTAAGAGCTGGTAACTCAGATTCTGTCTCTTCTCCCATGCTCAGCAGTAGCTGTCCCTGCCGTTGATTTAGTCCTCATCTGTCACATTCTCATGCTGTTCAAAGGCTGATTGTGAAAGACTGGGGAGGTTCTGTCTGTTCACAGTTTCTCACAGCTTGGTCTCTCTTGCCGCTATCAACGCCAATAACTAGAGTGTCTGAGAGCACCCCGTTCTTAGTGAACGAGGCATCTTTTCATTTAGAGTGGCTTTGATTAACAAATTCTCTTCAGTAGTTTTCAGATCCAATTGTGAGCTTTCTGGGTGGGCCTGAACATCCCTGCACCTTCCTTGGGCTCCCTTGGTGTCTCTGGCTGGCGTTGCACAACTCACATGTTTATTACAGACTCCAGATGGCTTGTGTCCCTTCTCCCCCTGACAGTTTTATGTTTCGGCCTTTCCTGGTGAAGAGTAGAGACATGGCAGCTCTTCAGATTGTTTGACGCTTAGCACTGAGTCCAGGCTCCAGCTGCATTTTCTCTAACCTCTGCATGGTGGCAGCAGCATCGCTTCTGCAAGGGAGGTCCTTGATTTTACATGTGCTGTTGCAGCTATAGGATGCTTCACCTCAGCGGGCCTGTTATTACTACTTGAAAAGGTATTTAGAGCAGTATCAGGTACCAGAAAGGCTACTGCGTTTGACCAGGTTTCCTTTCAGAAGCTTTTGAGGAGAGAGGAGGTTTAATAAAAAGCATACCGTTATCTCCTCCCTAATCTCTTCCACTTCATCCAGATTCCCTACTGCATGATGGTTTTGTTTGGTTTTATGTGCATTCTGGCTGTGCGGGGAAGCATTTCAGCGATAGTGTATGTCTTCCTATTGGAGGCTCATTATTTTGTTGCATGCAATCCACTAAACTCCATCCATGCAAGTGAGCTGAGAAATCTTGTCTTCTGTACCTTTATTTTTACCACTAAGGTAGAGGCAACCTTAAAATTTTGGGGTTTTTTTCCTGATATAACAAAATAATGTACTTTATACACACAGGCACACATACAAAGATTCTGTAGTCTGAATGTTTTTCTCTTATTGGTTGTTATTGTGTGTAGCAGAAACATAAAATCTGTCAGATAAAGACAAAGCTAGGAGGCTTTTAAGGGGACCTTGCAGTGGTAGGAGAGGGAACCTCTAAATCCAGTGTGTATGGTTCTTATTTTAATTTATGATGCTGTACTGGGTATTTTGTATCCTTGAAACCTCTTTGAATAGTGACTTTATGTGGTAGATATATTCTACTTTTTCTTACTCAGCTTTTTATCAGAGGCATAGGAATTGCTTTAGCTCTCAATTAAGAAATATGAACCCCTGCTCTTTTCCACTTTAACATGCTCTCATCTATATTACCCCACTGCAAAGAAATTGTTGTTGTATCACTGCAAGTTAACTAGTACAACTGCACTGGTTGCGGGAAGCTTGAACACTTTTGTATGCTTACATTTATACACATTTGAATATATGTAGCAGAAACGCAGGAACTGTAGCACCAGAGAGGACGCTCATTTTCCTGGAACCTGATTCGGGAAGTTACGGATCACCCAGGGCTCACTACACCAGAACTTATCCATCCAGCAAAGCATCGTAGTAGAACATGTTTATCCAAACTCACAAATGTATTCTATGGGTTTTGAATATCTATCCCTGTGCCTATCAAACTGCTGTTTCACAATAATTTGTTCACCTGGGATCTTCGGTCTTTGGGCTCTGTAAGGGTAATAGTCTTTTACTTAATTCTGCATCTCCATGCAGAGACTTCAAGAGTTGTTGACTGCAGTTAATTTCACCAAAGACAGCTTAGTTCTCGAAATTGAAAGATGACTGACATTTTTTTTTTTTACTCTCTGTTTTGCTGCTTCTTCACTAGGGATGTGAGTTAATTGAGACCATGGATCAGGAGCTCACAGATTTCACCAAGTGCCTTCAGATACTCCAGAAAAAGATAGAGAAGAAGAGCCTCCAGGTAAAGGCAACACATCTTTTGTCTCTGGATCTTAGTAATTACTCCCCCTCTCAATGTATTTAGGTTTATGTATTAAGTTTGCACTGAAATGAAACAATATTTTCCGTAGCCTTGCCATTCTGCGGTTTTCCCATAATTTACTGCACACCTTGTAAGCATTGATGCTTCTGCTAAAAGGAATTACACAGCGTGTCAGTGAACAAGTGTTGGCTTTCTTAAAAGGCAGCTTGTATTGATTTCTGTTAATGAACTACCTAAAGCGCAGAAGAGCTGTTGTGGCTGGTGTTCAAAGCAAGAGTCCCACTTCAGCATGTAAATATATTTTCAAGTCTTGGCACACTGAGCCTTGATGTTCATCTCCTTCCTCTTCCCTCCCAAAGGTGAGATGGGAGTGGGAATCTTATTCTGCCAACATTACATATGGTAAGCAATACCTCCTTCTGCAAAAGGTTCCCCTGGAATCAAAGGGAACCTTTGCAGAGCAAGCAGTGCACTAAACTTAAAAGGAGCCATATGGAGTTGTCAGCTGCTCATTTCATTGGAAAAGCGAAGGAGGCAATGTTCCCGCTCCCCTTTCACAGTTTGGTTTCTGAGGCCCACTTGTTTCATCTCTCTGAGATGTGAAGTTAAAATTTCTTGGGAATTTCCAGCATGATGAGTCAATGGCAGATGTGCTCTTGGGATGGCTGCCCTTTCTTCCCCATGGAGCAGTTGTTCGTAAGGGCTGAGCTCTCTCTTCCACTCTGTACCTACGGGTGAAAGGAATTGAGAGGAAACAGCTGCTGCATCCTCTTACCAACAGTGAGGGCAAGACTCATGTAGGAAAATGAAAACAACAGCACAAGATGGAAGGAGATGTGTAAACCTCCTCTCTTCCCATTTTCACTGTAGCAGGATAAGAAAGTTGCCTGACTTCCTGAGATCACTGTACTCCAACAAAGCAGCAAGCAATCAAAATGCCAATACCACTCCCTTCTTCTTCTCTCCTTACTCCAGGCTGATAAATAATTAACTAGTTTTTGCTTAAGCTATTTTGAAATGTCTTGATCTTCTAAAGGAAATATATGTCCATGGGACATTTCAGAGTGCTGTCACACAATGCCCATCTGCAATTGCGTCTCCTCTTGCCGCCCTCAAAACATACTGTTGTTCATCAGGTTTTTTTCCCCATCAGTATAGACAGAGATGGGAGGGTTTCTCCATACACTTCTCTTATCTGTCTGGCTGTGAGCCAGGAAACTCTTTATATGATAGTTTATTTTTTTACCCCTATAATTTATCATCACAAGAGCACAGAGGGGTATCTTGCCGTCTAGGACACGAATGATAATAAGTGCCGTCGAACAGAGCCACCTATGCGTAGGATTTGTTTTGACTTCGGCACGTAAGGTGCTTCCCTCTTAACAGAATTACTCTTAGAATGAAGGAGAACTTGAGAGTTTCCTAGATTCGGTTCATTATAAAATCCCAGCTATTGCTATGGAGGGATTTTTTTTAAGCTATCACAAGAGGTTTTATAATGAATAATGAATGTGTGGTTAAAATAAGAGCAATGGGAACATGACTACAGATGTGTTTCAACAGTAAGTAGCCTATTTGTAAAACTTTGAATTCTTTGATCACTCTCCTAGGTAAAGCCCTGTTAAGTTGGCTAAAGGATACTGCATTGTAATCCTTGATGATATTTTGTAAAGTACAAGCCAGAGTGTAATTGCAGTAATTGTGTGGAGTTCATGCCAATGCACTAAACCTAAGATTTCAGTTCAGTTATATTTTCATGGTGTTATATGTAAGACGTGCTTTAAATACAATCTGAGTTTTTCAGAGGTGAAGAAGTAACACAGATCTGTTTTCTAAAACTGAGTACCATGTTCATTAAATCCTAGCTGCTTCTTGCTTGCCGTGTCTGTTCCATAAAACATAACAAGATGCGTTTCTGGTTTTGGTCTTCTGCATTTTCTGACATGAGTTCCAAGAAGTTATTGATTCAACTTAGGCAAATAATATGTGAAAATTAAGGAAATGGAACACAAAACTGTATCACAACTATATAAATTACTAGTTTGGGTTCCAATTTGCCCTTTGTTCAGAAGCACTAGGTACAATTTGTTAGTAGGAGGCTTTGTGATTCTTCTGGATGTCCTGATAATGCAGTGCTTAGCTTGATGCCTGGTCCCCCAATAACATAGAGATTCTGAACACTTGCACCGTATACTGGCCTCAGTTTATGGATGCAACCACTTGGCTCCTCTGAAACTCTCGCCTCTTTAAATACCTAAATTTGCACTTAATTTAGGTATCTTTATGGGTAACATTCTGGCATAAAAAATGTCAAGTGGTGAGAAAACAGACTGTTCAAGCCATAGTTCTAAAATCTTCGAGGAGAATGCAAATTTCTTCAGAGAAGAAATCTGCCATAGAATTCTGTGGTCACCTGGGAAGTACATACAGCTGAGAAGAAAGGAAGGTCCAGGGTCTGAAAAATAGAAGTGGATAGAGAAGGTGTTCTTCACCTGCATTTGCATTTTTGGCCTGAAGTACAAACTTGCATGTCACAATGTGGGATTTTTTCCTTCTGGAAAAAATATCATAAAAGCTTTCCTTTGAACTGAGGCTATTAACTAGGTGGAATACGTCTTCCTGGTTCCAGGGAAAATATGTATGTCTCCAGCTTTCCTTTTTACCCACTCTGTCTGCCCTATCCAGAGCACTTGTCAAAGAGGAATATGACAAAAAGACCCTACAAATCTGTTTCCCCATGATTTATAGTTGAAGTTACTAAACAAGGAAAGTATCTCTTTAGTATCTCAAAAAAAAAATTGATACCACAGTTTGCTGCTTTTTCTGGGTAGCGATATGTTAAGCGAGGAAATTAATTACATTCAATGTATGCCATGGATCCACAATCCTGTGACATAGTTTGTCTGGATGAAATTCAACTGTGAGGAGCTGAGGTATTTGAAACAGATGTTCCTCTGTTGGTTACAGAATAAGTTATCATTTATCTGCTATACTGTACGGATAAAATTTCTACTCTGATCTATCAATCACCTCTATGGAAGTACTATGTCAAGGAGGTTTTTGAGCTCACATGAACGTGTGGGGGCAATATTTTATTCCAAAGGAAATAAGTTTGTGTAATTTACTTTCCATGTCTCTTCAACTCCATCCTCTTCCTACTCTTCATTCCTGCTCACCCAAATAGCTTTTGAACAAATAACTTTTGAACAGAGGAATAGAGTACTGAAAGATAATCATGTTGAACAGCTTTCTTAGGTGTCACCTGAGTGGGAGTGAAGGTGAGATAGACGCTCAGTGCCCCCACTGGAGAGAAGGCTGCAAAGTTAGTTTAGATTTTACTGGTTGTCGGAGAATTCAGTTTGAGAAGAGGCCTTAGAAATGCCTTTACCTCAAGGAAAGATGCATTTGGAGTTGACCGTCAACTGAGGCACAAATCTGGGAGAAAAAACACCTTGTTAGTTCTTGAACTCCTTGTTCAATATAAACAGCAGTAATTCTGTCTTCTAGAATAATCAGCCAAATTCATAACTGCTTTTTCCTTATGTCTCAAATAAGAACTCTTAGAATAGTTTCTGGATCCTCAGGGTCATTCATTTCTGGTTTACATTGCATATTTTGGTTGCATAGCCAAGTCATGCAGAAAGCAGCATTGGGGTAATTTTGTGATATCTAAGTCACCTAATTTATAATTACATACTGCAGTGAATGTTAGAACAAGCAGTACCCTTTATATGTGCAAGCTAGAATCAGTCTTAATTTTTCTTCTCCACAGCCCTAATTCATTTGTGAATTGCGCTGTATTGGATGGGTGAAACAGTGAAGTACCACCAACAGAATCTGACTCCTCAAGTTTCTTTCCAGCCTAAAGGCTGTTAGATATTTCTCTTTTTCTTTCTGCATGACTGTGAGCATGCATGCACAGACATGCACGTGCATGTATGTATATAAGCACACACATTTTCTGGCAGTATACCTTCCTGGCCCTATGTGATGCTTTTTTAATGTCTTTAATAAGTCTATATTTCTGCCATGTGTTTCTTTTACGTTGTTTATGGTCTGTTGAACACTGAGGTGTGCACATTTTGCTTTACTGCTTTAATCACTATTTTATCCATTCTGTGGTTATGTGAGTACTTTCCTTTCTTCATTACAAGACCTTCAAGTAAACTTATGTACAGTAATTTCTGTCTGGTACTACTTTCTGTTCTTAATTTTCTCTCATGTAACAAGCTATTTCAAGAAACCAACTTAACTAGCAAAATGATAGGCATGATTACAATATCTCTTATTTAGAGATCAACAGATCTTGCATTAAAAGTGAACATTATCATCTTCAATTTGCAGATCGGAAAGCAGAAGTACAGAAGCAACTTGTCCACAGTCTCCCAGCATACTAGTGGTACAGTTGAGAATGATCTTCCAATTCCCAATTTTCATCAAGTGCTCTTTCCATAACAGTGTCCCTGGTCTGACTCGCAGGCAGCTCATAGCAGCTCACGCCAGTGAGAAGTGGAAGTGTGTTTATCAATTATGCAGCTCCAAGAAGAATCCTTATAATGTAAAGATAGATTTAAGCCATTATCTTTATCTCAGAGTTACAAACTCTGCTTTCTTTAACTGTTTCATCTAAAATACCATTTAGTCTTAAAACTAAGCTCTGGGACTTTTCATTTAACTTTATTATCTTTTCTGCTTAAAAAATGGTAAAGCAGCTCATTTGGTTATATGGGCTGAAGATATAAAAAATGAATTTTATTGAAACCTACAGGCCTTTTAGCGGTTTAATGTTAGTGTGTTTAAATTGATAAAAGCATCAGTGTCAGTATGAAAAAGTGAAAAAATCCAAACCAACTCTTCCTAAAAACACTTTGCAGTAAAGGGATACTATAGTAACATTTCCATTTTAAAATTACACTTTAAAGGTTCAATCTGTCAGCAGTCTAGGATATTACTTCTTTTAAGTGAATGCCAGCATTCTTCTCTTTGCCCTTTTAAAGAAAGCGTCAAATCAGTCCACTTTCTTTTCTGTTGAGGGAGGCTAAACTAAACATAATGTTAGTGAAGTCCTGTGTTTGTAAAGTGCTGAAGAGAAGACAATGAAGTGATCAAACAGCTTATTAAGCACTCTCTGGTTTGTCTTTACATGGAGAAAAAGACCCTAAAGGAAAACAGAAAATACTCTTAAAACAAAAATAAGAAAATACTTTACAGGAGAGTATTTTTTTACATATAGAGCAGTCCCATATGGAAAGGGTATAATTATTGCAAGTACCGGGCTCTGTTTCGCTTAGCTTTGGTTTTATGATCAGTTGAGGTTATTCCTGATGATGTGACATTTTTGTAACAGTAAATATATCAGCTGCAGTTCCTGACTAAATCGTAATTTTGCTGGTCACATTAGTAGTTGGTAATTTCATGCCAGATCACTACTTGTTTTCATTTCTGAAAACTTCTGGGGACCCAGAACAGTAGCAGGAAAGACTTTTAAAGGAAAGCCTAGGTATGAGGACAGGCCATTACCAGGATTTGGGAACAGGGAAGTAACTAAATACCATAAACGGGGAGAGGCAGTCTGGAAGATACCAAAGCTGGCATGGAGCTGGAGTGTGAAGCTTTTACAAGGACCCTGAACTTTGTGGCTCTATCTCCAAATTCCACATAGGAGGCAGGGCTAAGAATGAACTTGTTCAGTTTTGGTGGCACTGTTTTTCTTCTTAATGCATCACTGGAGGAGAATAGAAAATGCAAATGAGATATATTTTAGGGGAAGTTAAATACATGTAATGAAAAGGTTTCTATACTGTCAAGTGCTGTATCAGAAGATTTTCATGTGTTATTAATAGTAATCCTCTTTATAAACCTTTCATATCAGAAAGAAACAAATGGATCTAAAGTGTTTCCTGTTAATTCCCACCTCTAAAATGTAGAATTTCATAATGCCTTTCACCAGGAGTAAATCCCTCCTATAGGATGTACAGACATAACCTTGAGTGCTATTTTGACTCTGAGGTCCAAATTCACCTTAAAGGAATGCAGTATCTAACCCATCTTTCCTACTGTTGAATTATTTTAAGGCTTCCCATTGTAAAGGTATGGCGAAGTACGTTTCTTGTAATACAGGATATCAGAACTTGCCGGTTCCCAAAGAGAAACACCCTAATTTCATGTGAAGGAAGCAGGCAGTCTGCCTGTTCCACTATAGCTGTGGGCATCAAGACACACCGAATATCTTTGTGTTAGAATAATTTTATGCAAAATGGGTGTCTGCAAGAACACAGTGCATTACATACTGAGAAATCTTCTTATGTAATCCTTGTATACTCTACTGGGGCTTGTATTTGGTCTATGAAGATAATGTAAAGAAAAAAGGCAGAAGCAGAGTGGGATTTCTGGAGAATGCATTGTTTGTTTGTTTGTTTGTTTGTTTGTTTAAAAAAGATAAACCCCCAAAACGCCTTTTAATTTGACTTTGTCACTACTAAGGAGGAGACCTGGGGGATGGTCTCTTGAACTTGCCTAAAGAACCCATTGAGCTTCCCTTTTAAACAACTGAACAACTAAGCACTGAACAATTAAAGCTCAATATTTTGTGCAAATTAAATGTGAGCATAAAATGTTTACAGCTTCACAAGCGCCTCCAGTTTAAGAAATCATGCTTCATTTCTTTTTAAGTGCACGGCTAAATTTATATGGTCTAGAGGATAATGTGGAAAAATAAAATAGATTCTGTAATGGGTGTAAGCTAACATTATTCAGGCTAGGTTTAGCTTACCTGCTATAAATACTGAACCTACTCTGCAAAGGAAAATTGGCATCCAAGATCCTAACCTACTTCCTTCAATATAAAAATATCTCCAGCCTCTTAGAAACAAATGTATAAATTCAAGACTCCTTTCTGCAAATCTGCACTCCCATGAAAAAAAGAATTATAATTCTGTACTGCCCAAGTATTCAGTGAAATCACTCAAAAGAGGAACCATTCACAGAATAGGGCCTGAGAGACACGGGAAAAATTTTCCGTCTTTAGTTTCAGGTCTTGTATTTGTCCCTTGAGTATAATAGAAGAGGCTATTATCCCCTTGTTCATCATGAAGATTAACGTTCAGACCAGCTGAAAATATTACTGTTCTGTTGGGACCTATGGGATCTTCAGACCTGTGTGAACCCAAGTTTAAACTTTTTAAATAGCAGAGCTAACGTCTCGTCCTAGTTAGGCACAAATGCCTCTTTCGCCATTATCTCCTCTGCGATGCTGCTGCAGGAGGCTGGGGATGCCCTACAGCTCTGCATTATTTGTAGCGTCTTTTAAACAGACTTCATTGCTAAATGTTAAGATACGCAGGGAAAGCGCCTGAACCATTAACTCTTACTCAGATTAAGTAAAAAAAAAAAAAACTATAGCATCACCCTTTAATGGAAATGGAGATTTTTAAAATTTCCTCTTCTGTATTCTGTATTGATGTATTCCTCATCTGTACAGAACGTTTTCCCTTAAAAATCTGTGATTCTTTCCTTAAAATTTGATACCTAAATTTAACATGACAGAATGGAAATAAGGATAGGCAGAAAATCAGTTTTAAAGAAAAGACGCTGGTTTAGGAAGCCACAGGACAGATCTCACCTCTCATCGGGTTGAAGTCGGCTTCCTCTGTTCATCTGGGTATAAGCGCCCGTGGGCTGCTGGCGGAGCGTTTCATGTGGGACCCTTGTCTACGAAAAATCTACCCCATTGCCTTGAAATATCACGGGTTGGTTTAGCCTCCTTTGTAGGCTTTCCAAGGGTCCCGGACCAGCGTCTGGGCAGGAGCTGAAACAAACTCACAGGTGGGAAAGGAAGGGGAGCTTTGTGGCCAAGAGACACATCATATGTTCGTCTCAGCCTTCTAGACAAGCAGAAATAGTAATGAGTTAAGCGATGAGGGTTATTACTTAGTCTGAAGTAGGGACTTGTATCGGGTTTGTGTGCCCAGGTGCTGCCGGAGGGCTGCANCGGGCTGCGGAGGGCCCGGGCTGGGGCAGGTATCCACCCTGCAAGCCCATGGAGGACCATGGTGGAGCAGGTATCCACACCGCAGCCAGCGGAGGGCCCCATGCCAAAGCAGGTGGATGTTCCCTGAAGGAAGCTGCAGCCTGTGGCGGGGAGGCCATGCAGGAGCAGGCTCCTGGCAGGAGCTACAGACCCACGCTGGAGCAGTTTGTTCCTGAAGGGCTGTACCCCATGGAGAGGACCCCACGCTATAGCAGGGGAACAACATGAGAAGGAAGGAGAGGCAGAGAGGAGCTGGTATGAACTAATCACGGCCCCCCATTCCCCTGCACCACTCGGGGGGCGGGGGAGAGATAGAGGAGTCAGGAATTAAGGAGTGAAGTTGGGCCTGGGAAAAAGAGGGGCAGTGCAAAGGTGGTTTTAGTTTTGTCTTTTTTTTTCCTCTCTAACTTGATTTGTAATTGGCAGTAAAGTAAATTAATTTTCCCCCAGTCGAGTCTGTTTTGCCTGTGATGGTAATTGGTAATGCACAATCTCCCTGTCCTTGTCTCGACTCATGAGCTTTTTCCTCTTGTTTTCTCCCTCTGTCCTGTTGAGGAGGGGGAGTGAAAGAGCGGCTGGAGTGGGTGCCTGGCTTTCAGCCAAGGTTAACCCACCACAGGACTGTAAAGGAAATCAAAGAGAAGTTGCCAGGGTTCATGGAGGTGTGCAAAGGCGTGCACGCTATCATTGATATGTGTCCTGGGATATATATCCTGTTTGTGGGCTAGCAGGCTGAACTTACAGTGTCTCTGATCCATCAGGTCCCGAGTAGCCAGGGATCTTCCTGAACAAGACTGTCTCTCTGCCAGCATACTGCAGCAGGAACCATGGTCCAGGCAAGGCTCCCTGATCTGGATTGTGATCTATAGTTCTTTGGGGGAATAATGGAGGCTTTTAGGGAGAGTCTTTGCAGCAAAGAGCCTCTTCCCTGTGCAGTGCCGTTCTCACCTGCTGACCCTGCGGGACTGGGTTAACCTTGAGCACAGGCTGCAGGCTGGTTCTCGTTGAGGAGTATGGGATACTCCATCAGGCGTCAGTACGGTGGGGTCAGTATGGTGGGGTGGGGTCCTGCTGGCAGGGAAGCAGTCGGTTGTAGTCGTCTTGTCCTGCTGATCTTGTGACAACATGGAAATGTGTTGGGGGGAGTGGAAGGAAGGCTACTTCGGTAAAGACTAACAGCCAGAGTTAAGTGAAATGTGAAATACAAAATAAAAAGTTCACGAGAAACAGATTCTCCTGAAGAAGATAGGATCACTTTTTTTCCTCCCTTGAGTTGTTCATTGATGGGAGTTTTTAGTTAGTTTGTTTCTCCTTTTTTTACTCCTGGAGGCAGTATACGAAGAGATTAAAAACACAGCGTGTGCCAAACACAGCTTTTGGCACTAGATGCAAGTGGATATGAGATTGGTGAAGAGATTTTCTAGACCATTTTAGCATAATCTTTTGAGGGCCTCTTGCATTGCTGCTAATACAGGGTTTGCTTTCTTAGGGATATGATAGTTTACAGTGACTGGTTTTACATTTCCATGGTGGTGATACCGCAGTATGCACTGTGGATTACAGTGGTTCAGCTGTGGGAACAGAAAGGTTAGCCTGAAGCTTGTAAATGTCTTCTTTCTGTCTTAAAAGATGAGCAACTTTTATGATTGTTTCAGAAGACCCGTGATTGATAGTCCTGGAATCCTTGTTCATGCAGAGAATAGATGCGTCAGGGTCAAAACCAGCACACGTTTTCCTCCAAAGCCTCAGTGAACAGATTACTCTAAGAGTTTTACTGCACTTCTGCCTACTCACAACAGCATGGTAACAGTCTGGAGTAGAGACGAGCCCTTCACCCAGAAAATCTGAGGCAATAAGGAATTCCAGTGTCCCTCTGCGTGATCTCACACGCATCACGAATTGCAGAGCTGTGCTCCAGCTGACCGGCAGCAGCCCTGTTGAGGTTACTGCTGTCCCTACTCTATCTGAGGCACAGGGAGTACTGTTTGATCGAGGTCATACAGGAATATTCAGCACAAGAGCAAGCAGTCAAATTCAGATTGCTTGGGGTCCAGCAGTTCACATGGATTTTGTAGATTAGGTTTCTATAAGAAAGAAAGAATAAAGTCAATGGTTATGAAGTTTATGTTCCACAAAATTTATGCCAAATGATGTTATATACACCTTCAAATATTCCATTGACCTGCAGGAGAGAGCAAAGCCAAAGCACTGAAATGAAATCAAGTCATTTGACCAGAGATGTAAACACAAGTCAATAGTAGAACCAAGATTAAAATGTTTCCAGCTACTCAAATCTGTGACTGGATTTTGAGATTATCTTTCCTTTTTCCATTTTACCATCATACATGTTGCTTGTTTTAAGCAGACAAATGCAATCTGTTTGCATGCTTATTGTCATTAGCAGAAAGAATTAACCTCTTATTTGGAATAAAAAGGGTTAGAAATAGAGAAAGCACTTGGGTAAAAACGTAAGAAAATGAACATAAGAAGCAAGAATGCTTTGTGAAGGAGCTGGAATAATGTAATATAAAGATTAGTGGATTCAGTGAGGTGACGATGAAGTTGATTGAAGGTTATCATCTCAGGTACACAGACAGGATGGTTGCCTTCGGCTGAGAGCTCTTGTTCCCGTGAAGAGTCAAATGTCTGAAGCAACGAGCAAATTCTGGCTAGAGTAAAGAGGATTCTACCTGAGCAAAGTTCACATGCTGCTGTGTGGCTGGGCATATCCTTCCCGTAGGAAATTAATACCATACCTTTTATGTAAAAGACTGAGCTAGAAAGCCAGTATAATCAACTAAAATGGACAATATCTTGTTATATTTTCAGTATTGGGTTGTGGGATTTTAATAGTTCATTAAATTTACTTTGCAATTTTGTGGATGATATAAAAAAATGACTGTGATCTGGCCAGCACAAGAGCTCTAATACAGCTATGGGAGAATGGGCTGAAATTTACTCTGGCTCATTTGTTATCAAGGAAAGTGCTTGTTGTGTTTTAAAGTCTTCAGTACTGAAGCTGATGCAGAGAGCAGAAAGGATATATCTGGATTTTCAGACCGCATCCTGAGTAGACAAAATTGCCTTTTGAAGGAAAAAAAAAGCTTTTGTAAACTGGTCAAACTTGATAAAGTGTCAAAGTGATAAAGCAATAATAAATGTAGCATTCACACTACTACTTAATCATTTGCTTTTCAGCATGTAATATACTTCAATATATATGTATCTCGGCATATAATATACTTCAACATATTATGCGTGTTACTACAATAATTTTATTCTCTGTATCATACTCCAAAATTTTAAATTAAAGGAATAGGCTTATGAATGGTAGGAAGTTAAGAAAGGCTGTGAAAGGTGGAAAGATATCAGTGAAGTGAGAAGGTGATAAAAGGAAGCTATGTTAGAATCAGATACAATATCTGACCTGTAATTGGCATGGAAGTATCACAGGTATTAGCAGTGAATGGTCTCCATGGTGTCAGAGGGAAGTTTATTTATGGCTCCAGAGCTTTTACATCATCTTGATTACTGTTGCCTTCCCTTTTTCCTTTAAGGGAGGTCTTTTTCGTAGATCATTCAGTGCTACTGGTTGTTGTCAGTAAATGTGCTCCCTTTCACCTACCTCCTTCTCTGAGACTGAGGCATGTTTGTTTCCAAGTTGTCTGGCTGAAACTGAGCTCATGTGAAAGAAAGTCCTTTGAGTTGTCTGTCTGGAGCCCTACCCATACCCTGGGGAGAGGACTTCTTATCAGAGATAATGAGCACCGTTTTGAAAAGAATGGGCATCTTTTGTTGTCAGTTCGAGCCTTGGACTTCGCTCTTAGATGTCATGGCGATGCTGACATTACAAAGGTAGAAATTATGCTCTTTTCACCCACCCCAGGCAGTTCCCAGCTTCCTGTGTCCTTTCACCCTTCTCCTTAAATACGTGTTTCTCAATCATGTAGTGAAAATCTTCTTTGTATTTAACCCATCCATACCAGAAAGAGGAATATCAGGTGGATCAGTTTTCACAGAAAGATAACTGTTTGCAGCCTTGCTCAACACTTACAGCAAGTTCTCCATTTCACTAGCCTCTGTGAAAGAGGAGGCAGGAACCTGAGCAACTTCATTCTGAGGTGGTGGCAACCTCAGCTCCCCTTGGTTACTGCACCCTCTAAATTACAGCTTAGGGGAGAAGGAAGAAGTACATCCCTGAATTGCCAGTACAAAGTCTGTCTTTGTGCTTCCCTTCTCCTTTTAACTGCCCTGCAGTTTGGTAGTGACTCCTGAAATTCTTTTTAGAGATACTAATGTATATCATTTAAATATCACTGAATCCCACCCTTAGAACTTCGACTCTTTCTAAATTAAAGCTTTCTTGCCTTTAAAGATGCTGTGCAATATGTTAAGTCAGGTTATAGATAGTCTAAGAGAACACGGTGCCCTCTACGCTGTGCCTGCAATGATCTAGGCTTTTCTTTGTAGTTATTTAGGATTTTTTATCCTTTTTTTTGGGAAATGAATGGCGCTGTGTGAAAACAAATTGTGTAAGACAGGACATTTAAGTGAAGCATGGACATTTCAATTGAAATACAGTGTGTTAGTCAAACGCTACCTGCTGGGCTGATTAGTGGTAACAGTATAATTGTGTAGCCTGTGTTATACAGGAAATCATAGTAGAAAAATGAATGGCCTTTCCTGTCTGTAGTCTGGGAATATATAAATGTCCTTTGCTTTGATATTCTCTTTGTCTTAGGTTCTGGAATGACCAAGAGTCGTGTATGTGCTTTCATGGCACATCCATTTTCTTAAGTGCTTGGCAGAACGAGAGGAGCAGTGATTGCAGGGAAGGAACTGATTGTTTTGTTAGTTTGTGATTTTTGTGTTGTGTTTTTTTAATAGAGGTGATAGCTTTAGGATGAAAAGGCTCTTGAGTTTTTTGTTGGACTTAATTAGCCTCTCTGGTTTTGTTAAATAAACAAAGTGTGTATACCTAGACCTTCAAATAGAGGTTTTAAAAGTCCTACAATGTCTGGATGCCTGTCACTGCTGCCAAGAATATCCAGTGAAAGACAGGACTGTCAACCATCACGGAAGTGCAGAATTTTAGCTTTTCTCTCTGCCTGCTCCTCTCATACTCCAGCTGGGTTTGTTTTCATACCTGTTACATACTTGTATTTTTCATTTTCACAATGCATGCACACTAAATCCTAAATAATAGCTACATTCCCTTTTCAGGTCTCTTTATTAGTCTTCTCCCAACACACCACAACCCCAAACCTCTGTTTTATAAATGCCTTTTCAACAGACCTACTCCATGCTAGATTGGTTTTGTTTTCTTACTTCTTGGGCATGAATCCACAAGATTACTGCTATTGAATAAAGAGTAGGACTTTGCGATCGCTTCTGTCATACTTTAAAATACAAAAATTGTTACGTTTTTCCTCAACTTGCAGTACTCCGGCAATCTCTATCACAAAAAGATGCAGTCAGTGAGCATTTCATTGCTTCAGATAGGTCCTGTACTTCACGATAAGTACATGTGTGTGAATAACGGCAGGATTTGTCTGACATACTGACAGTTTTACAAGGGAAAGAAGACACATTGAGAATGTTATTGCATCATTTTAATTACAAGTCAGAGGGAACTCTGTGTTTCCTTCATTCTTACCTTTTAAACTGTAGAAAACGTCAAAGCCAAAACAAACAAATTCATGCATGGTGAGACATACATACCAAGAAACTACACAGCAGTCGCTCAGCTTTTTGAAGACTAGGCTAGGCTAATATTTAAGCTTCAGTCCCATTGCTTACAATAAAAGCAACGTATATGTGGATGACTGATCCTTTACAAAGTCAACTTCAGTGTGGTTCCAGGTTAATGTAGCACATTTTCCCAATGGCCTCCATGGGGGTAGGGGGCATTTTTACTGCTAGTTGACTGGTAGGGAACTGTTGTGGGTGGGTCTTTTTCAGATAATTGATCCATCTTTTTTAATCACAGTCATCACCAGTCAAACAAAAGCAGTTTGTTTCTGCACTGGAATCAATAAAATGGAAAATGTGTTATGGCTTAGCCATAAGCTTAGCCATTAGCTTTTGCTTTTTTGTCTCCTGTGTAAGGTTTTCATACTATTCATATTCTATTGGTTGTATGTTAGGTCTGTGTGATGTGTAATCTGCACGGAAAATACCTGCTGTCTGCAGTACAAGAATAGCTTTTTTGTTTCAGTGTTTGCTGCTAATATAAGGTGTCATGTTGATCCAGTCTGGCTTCTCAAGTATTTTCCTGATGGCGATGAGAAGGATGGTATAATTCTTCACCAAAAGGAAAAGAGCTTAATTTTTGTGCAAACCAATATTCAACAGAATCATAAAGCCCTAGCCCTAGTAATAAAAATAAAAGCTGATGCTATTAATACATCATTCCAGATACACGGAGCACCATTATGTGGCTCCTGGGTTGAGTAAAACTTCATGTAATCACAGTGGCCATAGACTTGAGCCCTATAAAGTTGGAAACTTCACCAGATGGCCATTGTCAAGGCAGCTTCTAAAGATTCTATTGCTGCAATGTGTTAGGGCTCTAGATATGACTTACTCAGTGGTAGCTTTTTAAAATACAATTACTGAACATAACTGATCCACATTATGGAAGTAATAATAGTAATACTTCGCACTCAGTGACCTTTTGTCCGAGAACCCAAAAGCTCTTACCCAAGGCTTTTAAATACTCCCTTTCTGCTTATAAGAGTGTTCAGAGGCTTGATGGAGTGTGAGAGCATTGAAGAACAGCAGTCTGATTCCGTGGCCTGTTGCAAGGAGCCAGGCGGTGTTCTCTGCGGGTCTGGGACTGGGACAGGAGAGCGCTCCTGCTCCTGTCCCTGCCCCTGACAGCTGGGAGGCGATGTGCCAGTCGCTTGGGGTGGAACCTCCTACTTCAATAGGACTTTTAATCTTGAGTAAAGCCAGCCTGTGAGTGGGATTGCTTGTACATTAAAATGCTGTGTGGCAGGAACGAGAACGCTTGTACATTAAAATGCTGTGTGGCAGGAACGAGAACGACGTGCAGTGGCCCTAACTTGAAATTTCCTTTATTCGCTCTGTAAACTGTGAGGATAATACTGAAATGATGTTAAGGTCTGGGGATGAAAGATACTTAGGCTCAGATATACCACGCTTAGCTGTGGGGCTTAGATGTGGAGTGATATATCTTAGGCTCTATATATTCAGGGCAGACGGATAAGTACCTGCAAAGACTGGCCTGTATTTTAGGGAGAATAGTTAGATCCTTTTTAAAAGTATCACATATTGGCCATAAATTTACTGAGCTTTAATACTCAGCCTCAAAAATCACATAATGGTATTTATCGTTAATGAGAGTAAATAACTGTATTTGACATTTGCTTTTGTATAGTCAGTAGTTATTTTTTCTTTTTTTTTTTTTCCCCCCCAAAGTGATTTTATTGATGATTTTCAGGGTCTAGAGATCACGCCTGAAAGTTTTCTTGGTGATTGTTTTTGTTTTATCTTTTAGATCGATGTGATTGTGACTTTGGGTGGACTTGGAGGACGCTTTGACCAAATAATGGCATCAGTGGAAACGCTTTTTCATGCAACAAATATCACTCCTTTTCCAGTGATAGTTATCCAGGAGTGCTCGCTGATTTACCTGCTTCAACCTGTAAGTGTTGTGAAAAGTTACTTCATAATAAAACTGACCTTCCACCTACCCTGACCCTGTAGGTCTTGGACCATTAAATGTTCATTTTCTTAATTGTATTCTGTAGGGTCAGAGTCTAAATATAAAATATATTGCAGGGAAGTGGACGGCAAATGATGGGCTCTGCATTCCTGCCTTGGAAAAGATTGTGTTTAATTTATTCAGGATAGATCTGTTTAAAAGGAGAGGAAAACCCATAAGATATGAAGACTAAATTTGGGTAAATAGAGGATTTTGATTATAAATGGGAAAAAAAAAAAACAACCCCAAACTTTTAAATTAGATTCCAGTAAGTGTAAATTTAGCACACAGCCCTTTTGCATGTTGAGTAGCAATAAGGATGTCTGCAGTAAGAGAAACAAAAGAAAGATGTAAGAGGAAGATATGAGGGAGTTCCTGACAAACATGTCAGGCAGAGCTCTTATGTGGTGCAGTTCATTATGATGAGAATCCAGCTAGCAACAACGAGGAAATTTATTTAAGATGTGTTATTTTTGTGGTTTTTCAGGTCTGTTATTCCGTTTATTGATTCATAAAGCAACACACATCTTGCTGGGCTTCTGCTTCTAAGATTTAAATTAAAGGCAAATCTAAGCATCAGAGAGTCTTCTCTAACAGTGATTCATTTATTTGTTTGGAAATATCTTTTCCTGATGTCAGGTTTTCTAGAAGCTTAACTAACCTTCCCATTGTATCTTGGAAAGTTTATTTCATTAAAATAAGTAACATTTACAGATAAATTTGACAAAACCCCGCACCACGCGTGCTTCATTGCAATTTGAGAAAAGCATTGATAAGGTTCTATGAGATTACAGATTTAAATCCACAGGAGCAGATGCTGTATTAACAACTTTGAAACACTGTGTCTGCAGGAAAGATAGTAGGCACAGAAACTCATTTGCCAGTGTGACGAGGAATGAGTGTGATCATTAGCTGCACAGCTAAATGGATAGAGGCAGCAGAGTGAGAGGGAAAGAGAGCTAAAGGATAACTGTGGTTAAAATCTGAACGTGATGAGTAACTCGCTTGTGATTGACCTGTGGGTGCACTACTTCACTGACCACTGTAAATTAATTTTAGGATCTTTTTAAGAACATTGAAAAGCTGAAATAAGATGGAGAATTCCCGGTTTAGCTTACAAAACACTTACTTGGACTGGAAAGACTTTTAATTCTTTTCATTCATCTTTTCCATGAGTAGCTTTAAAATGCCATGCCTAAGGTTGCTTCAGAATAGTCTTCAATGAAGAATTAAACCTTTGCAACTTGACAAAAAGGCCGCTAATTGTTTGGGCTTGCTGGAAACTTCTTTATGTTCTGTTTTTAATAATGCCGTATAAGAAATATGTCATACTTTTTTGTTGGTGGAGAGAGTTCCACAGGATATTATTTTTTTCTGCCGTTCCTGGCTGTCAGTCTGCATTGCCAGTAACTGGCTTCTGTAACTTCAGGCTGTTTCCAACATTCAGAAATAAAGGGCAGATATAGGGGGCAGGCCGTTTAAACAATCTTAATGCTAACTTTGACACAAAATTGCTTTTCATTGTTGGTTTAAACTTGTCACTGTCAGCATCTTCAGTCAACTGTCATGGTACCTCCAGATAATAATATTAATCCTGCATAGTTTAGATAAAAATCGAGTGAGTAGTTTATACACAGAAAGAATCGAGGATCCTAAGCTTGGAAGTACTTTTTTTTTGTACAGAGTTCAGTGTGATATTTTTTTCTTGTAAACAGCCACAATCATGGCATTCTCTCTTTTTTCCCCTCTCCCCTTTGTAATTTAAAATCAAGGTAGGAGGGAGTTGAACACAGTGGGAGACCCACTGACTTTTGAAATGCAAGTCTGGAAACTGTGCAACAAATGAAGCAAGGTTTTGAGATTCAAATGCTAATGCAAATGATCAAGTTAAGAGCATGATGCTTTTTCTATAAAATGTAGATCTGAAACCTTTCTCTCTTGGGGAAGAAGAATCTTTATTGGATTCTTTGGATAAAATATATGAGCAAAATCTAACCGTATTTTTACTTCAAAATAATATTAGCCCTCTGCTCACTATAGCGGGAGACTAGTATTGGTTCTCTATCATGTGTACCTAGGCAGAGGCTAAAATATTTGGATAGAGCAGAGAAACCAGTAATCTCATGTACAGCCCAACAGAAGGATACAAAGTGGAATAACAAGTCAAGCGGCTGAATTTTTAGTTAGTAATAAAGAAACTAAGAAGAGGACTGTGTGAGTAGATATCTAAGTATACCATAAAATCCATTAAGTAATTGCTTTGAAAGAGAGTTATTTCACATTATTACAATATTGATATAGAGGGATACAGGAGAAAAAATACATCAATATTTAACACACTTTTAAAGGTCCACAGTGCTGTAGGAAATAGGCTTATAGACTTGCTGAAAGTCTTCAGGGTGATAGAAGAAGACAGCAAGGACGATGCCTGATTTGGAATCCACTGCAGACTATCAAGCAAGGAGGAACAGGTAAACAAAGCCTTTTTTCATCACCCAATAAAATTATCCAAGTACTGAATGTAAGGGTAATTGGCATTTTGAGTACTGAGGCCTCTCTTGGGAAACAGATGGATAGACTGCAAGTTTTTGAAATATATTGGGAAAAATGTTTTTGCATGGAAAGTGAAGAAAACTACAATGAAGTAAACTCTTTTATTCATTTCTGACCTGTAAGGATAAATCTATGCTGAGAGGTGCAGAAGAGAAAAAAGTTGGGAAGAATTACACCCCATAAATGTCTGTCTCTGTGGACTCCATGGAGAAATTGGGTGGTAGGCTGAGATCTAGGTGTACACTGTACGTATCTGAATTTAGATAAATGAATTCCAATATAGGTCAAATTACTAAAAAAGTATTTAAGAAAAGAAAGCAGGCATGAAATGAGGTGCACCTATAGAAGGGCCCAAGCAGTGAGAACATAGTCTGTAACTACAGAAGTTGTAAGTTGACAGTGAAAGATTTTCTCTCGTCTGAATGGGAAAGGAAAACTGATAACAAACAGCCTAAATTTAATACATCTTTTGCTCAGTCTTCACTAAAGCAAAATATTCCTTTGAGGAGATAACAAACACAGTTAATATCAGTGCCAAAGTCCGAAGACTTTAAATTGCTTCAGAGAAAAAGCAAATAAGAGATTGAGCTGCCTTTGTTTTTTGCCAACTCCAAGGGTGGTTAGTTTTTGCGTGCCATGCAACACTAATTAGGATAGGAGTCAGAAGTGAGGAGACTGTGTAAGAATTCCAGGAGGTGATGCTTGCTCTGAAGCATTTTCTGATGTGATGATTGGAATTTTAAAAAGAAAAAAGAAGAAAAAAAAGGAAGAAAAAGTATCTCTGTACTGAATAGCCATCATATTTCTTTCTGAAGTGGGGGGAGGGAGGAAAGCCTGGATTCTTAATAAGGAGTAATCACTCTTTATAAGCAGGATATTCTATGCAACAGTCCACACATTTTATACTTGAAATTTTGGTAATATCAATTACCATTAGAATGTAGCTTGGCTGAAGAGCATTAGGCCCTTAGAGTCGTGTTTATCATGCTAGCCATGCTCAGTATGAATGGCTTAAGGTTTCACATACATACTTTCTCATTTTCTGGTAGTGTGCTTCTCAGGAGTATAGAAACATTAGCTTCTGTACACTGAGCGTAAATTATCTTTTATCTGTGAGTTTTATGGCAGTTTGTAATACAAGGTAATAGGATTTATGACCAAGAAATGAGAAGATGTCCAAGAGTTAATGAGGCCTGTCTTTTACATTATACTGAGGAGTTCAGTGTTCCCCACGCAGGATTCCAACCCTGGGATGTAGGGGAGAAGAGTTGCTACCTACACAGGAAAATGTGTTACAGCAGCATATTTTTGTCAGTTAGCTAACTCTCTTGAAAGAGTGTGTTGATAGGTAGATAACCCTTTTTCTTGCATGCAGCTTTTCTTGTGAGTGCATACCTGCCTTCCCTGTGAGAAATGAATAATAATTTAACATCATAGATAGTGGTCCAGCAGCTAAATATGAGCAATAAGAATCAGGAGTCCCATTCCTTATTCTTGGCTCTTTACTACTGTTTCATTGAAAAGAAGTAAATTATATAGGCTTTTGGTCTCACAGTCTCCTAGTTTGTAAATTGGATAAAACCCACGTCCTTCTCTGAAAGGGTACTGTGAGGCTCGTTTAGTTTTTTACAAAACACCATTACATTCTTAGCTCTGCACCAAGGTGGAACATAGTGTTATGGTAATAGTAACAACAGTATTAATAAGGCCCTTAATTAGCATAAATATTGCCATAGAGTAGGCTGTGCAGCTAATTAGTTAGCATGGTCCCAAGCACAGTTTTAGTGGGAGCCCGCTATCATTCTCGCAGACAGTGCCTGGGCACAGTTTGGGGTTAGCACAGACCAGTAACTGCTTACTAAGCATTTGGAGGGTACCACCTTGTCTTGGGGACAAGAGAGAACAGCATATGCGTATGAGCAGTGCTGTGCCAGCTGGCTTGAGGTCCAGAGAGTATTACCTGAACCGTTTTACAGATGCAGACAGCGTGACTAGCATGGAGATCTGCTCCTAGGTGGGGACACTGCAATAGATAGAAGTGAGGGAAAGTACAAGACTGGAAACTTTACTGGAGTTTGTTGCTGCAATTCTCTATGCAAGTGTTACTTGGTTTGCTTTGTGTCCATGCTTGTAGAGTAAGGTTTGATGGGAAGTTCAGGGTATGTACCTTCAAATTCTGAGTTTTCTTCTGGCAGCCAGTTTCTTGAATTCCACAGGAACTTCAAGAATGAGTTATCAGATCAGTTTGGTACCGCCTCATATGTGTAAGGAGCGGATCTGGCTTGCACTGGCACTCAGTGGAGAAAATCCTTAGTGAGTGTGCCTTTTCTGGGGGATAACTTCGGAATTTGGAAATTTGGGGATAACCTTTAATGTCTCCTTTTCCTGTATTATTAGTACATTTTGAGGGTAGATTCAGTTGCAGAAAGGTCCCAATTGCCAAGGAGGGAGTGTAAACGTATTTAATATTTAAACATATATTTAATATTTAAACAAAATATTTAAACATATATTTAGTACTTAAAATATATATTGTCCTGAAAGACTGTCTTTCCTGTTCGATATCTGCTCTCAAAGAGCGCTGTTGAGACTTAATCTAGCTGACAAAACAGTGAGTCTCTGTGCCTCGAGCTCCTTGTAGGTCACTTGAATGAGCATCTATGGAATTTGCAAATATACAACTCTTGTTTTTCAATAAATACATCTTTTTGTGACTTTTTCTATGAGAAAGCCAGCCGTTCAGCTGGACAGATCACTGCCAACGTAAAAAATAATAGCAGTGGAAAAATCTTACTCAAGCCCTTTTCTGGGAGCCTGACTCCTTCACAGAAACCCCTGCAGAAAGGGTTTTTGTGCTTCCAGAACTTCAGTAGCACATGTAAATGGCTTCTAAGAAAAAAAGTTGCTATGTTGGTAGTTTAGCTGCCTTAGTTTCCTTCTTTGGTAAGAAACTTTGAGAATTCGGTTACAGCTCGACTTCTGTTCTTAAAATAAGATTGTTAAGAGTTAGAGCCTGTGTTTTTCTTCTTCCTTGGGAAAATCCAGCTGGGCTAATGATCATTCAGTCATTTTTATCATGTGTTTTTGCAATGGGCCTGTGTAAATGGGACCTTCAAAAGGCTCCAGGTCCAAGTGACTCAGGTTTATTTCATGGTAATTTATGGCTATGAAGTAGTGTTACTTCATGTTTACCACAGGATTTCTGTGTTTTACAGAGGATATCAGTGATCCAAATTTAATTCATTTTTGTCAATTATATCTTGACTTGGGGAAGATTTACTTGCTATCTTGCTTCTCACTGTTACAAAAGGAAAATTTTAGTGGGATTTTCTCTTAACAGCTAAATTCTTTATAACTTAGTTCTATTCCAGTATCATCAAATGTGTAGTATGAAATATACAAAGCTTATATAGTATCTTAGAATTAATAATTAGCTTTTGAAACACTCATATCCTTTCAAGCAGTTAATTTAGCATCAGTTAAAAGTGCAATCTGCATCAACTTTATGAAATATTTGGAATTACGTGGATTTTTCATGGACTTTATTGCAGAGGACGACATCTAATCGTTATCGATTACTTCTGTATAATGAAGACTTCTGCACAATTTTTTTTTATAAGTCTCATCCTACAGCCTTTGCTTAGACAAACAGATTACAACAAATTCATAAGTCAATCCGTTAGCTTGCAGGTAACCACTTTAAAAAAAAATACTTACCTTTCAGAGAGGAAAGGAAAATACCAAACCATCATTGCCAAGTGAAAAAGAATAGTCTTTACTAAATGAGATTTTCATCTGCTCAAAATTCTTAAGAAACAAGTAATACTCTATAGCAGGGTATGTTAATCACACAGCTGTTTTTAAATTCACATCTTAATGGTTGTATGCAAGAGGAGATGATGTAAAGAGTCTAATTGGATTACTTATGTATTTCTAAATTCTGGAGTCATTCAGTTTGATTCTGAATCAATATCTGGTGTTTGGTAAGTTTCAACGGTTCTGTTCTCAAAATTTTTCAGTCTTTGTCCAGATTTTTAATTAGTTACTACAGCAGCTGATGGATGATCATCTAAGCGAATCTTGACCCTAAATAAAGCTCTTTCAGTGAGGTTCCTGCTCTCTGTTGTTGCTGCTAGCTGTTGTGATATGATCTTGTTAATATGATAATATCTATTCTGCTGCTTTATGGAAACCATGAGACATTTTCTGTTACAAAGCTAATTTTCTTAGAGCTGGGTTTTTCCCCAGTCGATTACTTGTGTTTCCTTTGAGATCTTAATCCTTATTTTCATCCCCACCCTTAACAAACTTCTTTCTGCAGTGCTCTGATTCTTTGGTTCTTTGAGTGCAGTGTAGTATTAATAATTTACTGTACTGTAAAACAGTTCTTCTGCTGCACAAGTTGCCTGCTTTATGTTAAATGATCAGCAGCAAAACATATAACGTTTGTCTTTGATATTTGCTTATTGGTAGGAGCTGATGCTTAAACTGAGATCAATGGGAAGCTGGTAAAACTTTCTCCTGTTTTGGTGATAGTGGTAAACTGAGGAAGGCCACAGCAGTATTTTCACTTGCTGTGCGTTCATTTAATCTTTCTTCTGTAACTAAACAGGACAAAGCTGGAGTGTGCGTGCATGTGTGTGTTCAGTCTAGTTCTGTTTGGATTTTTTTCCAGGTAAGACCTTGATCCTATATGGGGATTTTGTAGCAAGCTAAAGAATTCCCAAGTAATTTGCAAATAGATTTTTGACAAAAAAAAAAAAAAAAAAAAGAAAGCATTTTAAAAGACTGTTAATATGGATTCCAAATTTGATCAACAGAATTAAATACTTTGTACATAATTTAATAAGCTTTCTACAAGGTGCCATATTTTTGTACTTTAAAAAAGAAAAATGATTCAAAGGCTTGTCTGTATGAGGGTCTCATAGACTGGTACTTTACAGGTCGATTTTGTAGTATTTTTATGATTATTGCTGTGGTTTGAAATATTTGTCTACCACTTGACACCTAGAGTGAGTAATACAATGTTTTGAAGTTTCAAGGTTAATCATTAGACATAAAGGACTAAGGAGACTTAGAGGGATAATTATGAAAACTTTCTGTGACTTGCCTGATCAGAGACTACTCCCCTTACTAATTAATCATCATACAGCAAGATCTTATTTTCTCTTTCCAATCTTGTTTTTTCTTCTTTCTTTTTTTTTTATTGCTCTGGATTTTTCTTGGATCCCATCAACTGTCTTTTTCTGGCACATCATGCTATCTTAATTTTTTAATTTAGTTTTGTAAAAAATACTTTTGCTTTAACTTAAGCAGCCAATGCTGCCCTGAAGATTTTTCCCAGGTTTCGTCTCCTCCCAGCAGTTACAGTTCTATGCTATGAAACATTAATTCATTGATGCCCTTTTGTCATTCTGGCTTCCATGTGTTCCTCTTGGGTCTTGCAGGATTTCCTCTCGATTCTGCAGTTGTACCAATGACTAAAGTGGCCTTGTCTGTGTAGTATTGGAAGCTATTGGGGTGTTGTCTACTGCAGCATGCCTACGCATCACCCTTAAATTATTGCTGAGTTATAACTCTTTGTTCAGCTTTATTGTGTTCGCCCAAATTTCTCAAGTCCTAGAGTTCTGTGCTACCCACTAAGTGACACTGTCTCTCTAAAGGCATCTTACTGCCTTGCCTGAGGTGACTTTTTCCAAACTTTTGTAGTAAGAGCTTTCATCTTTGAGTATTAAATGGATTTCAGTGATAATTTGGGGGTCACTCCCTCCCTGGAATTACAGAAAGTTCTGTAGGGAAACTAAGAGGTGTCAGAAGTCTGTAGTCTGTGACAGAGCCTTCTCTGGAAAGAAAATGAATGTCTGGAAAATATTTTATTGCATACAATTAAATATAGTAGGGAAAATCAATATTATTGTTCCTAGACTGAATGTAAATGACAGTAAAAACTGAAGTGATAATAGGTGATAAATTATTATCTACTACAAAAGCAAAAAAAATCAGAATGCTGAATACTTAATGGTTGATCAAGCCTGAAGGGTTGATAGATTCCTTCAGAGGAAAACTTTAAAATGGTCCTTTCTGCTCACATCTGAGTACTGTCATTAGTTGAAGTTGCAGAAGGTGAGCATCCATATTCTGGCATCAGTTATATTTGAAAATATGTTATCTCTTAAATTCAATCCCTTTATGAAATCGCTTAGGCTTTTCCAGTCCCTTACAGTGTCACTGTTAATTCTGTATCTGCCAGGGCGGTGGTGTCAACTGTATGGATTTTCTATGTTTACACTTATTGTTAAAAAAGGATCAGTGCAGAAGAATGATAATAGTTAGTAATATCTGAGGTTCTAGGGAAAATGCCATACTACCCTGATAAACAAGATTTAGCTAGAACTATTCAGCTTTGCCATGGGAAGGGATTTATTTTGCAATCTGAATTTTCTTCGTGTTGGTAACAACCGGTTGCATTACTTCAGCACTCACTCTCTTCTGTAACAGAACATCCCAAGAGGAGACAGTGATCAGGGATTGAGTTCTTCAGCGTCTTTTAAGAACTGTAATGTGTCTTTCACTCTCACGTCAACTGCAATCAAAAATACTTGCCAACAGTGCAGTTGGGCCCAATGACCTCCATGGGAGCGCAGGCTTCCTACTCCTAAAATCAAGATATTTTGAGAGATTGTGTTCCTGTTAAAAGCAAGAAAAGGAGTCTGGAAGCTTGTGACTTGGCAGCAGAAGACAGGCTCCTTCTCCATCCTCAGATCTAAATTTACAGAATTGGTACGGTACCCTAACAGCCACCGAAAGGGAACAAGCTCCTTCTGGGAGAACCATCTGAGCGTTAGCAGCAGGTGGAAGCAGCAGGTAACAGTGACTGGAGATACCCTTCTGCAGGAGACGAAGGCACCCATCTGCTGACCAGACACGCTTTCACACGAGTTGTGTTGCTTGGCAAGGGCCTGGATCCAGGATGTTGTGGCGAGACTTCTAAGGCTCGTCTGGCCCTTGGACTGTTAACCTCGTGCTGCTCATCTATGTGGACACCAGTGGCACTGCCAAGGGAAATTTAAAGTAAATCAAGACAGGCTGCAGAGCTCTTTGGGCAAAGGTGAGCCTATGTGCAAGCCTAGGTAGAGTCTTCCTCAATCCTGCGGAAGAGGGGAAAATGCTCACGTAGGTGCAGACACAACCTGTAAGTTAACGGCTGGCTATGTAGCCGGTGTCACAAGAAGTGCTTTGGCTTTTATGATCATGGGTTCCTCTGAGGAATGAGAAATGCTAGGGAGAGACAGGATCCATTTGGCAAAGCAACGAAAGAACATCTTTGCCAGCAGGCTGGCCAACCTGATGAGAAGGCTTTTAAACTGGGTTGTATCGGAGAACGGTGATGACAGCTTATAGTTAAGTGAGGGAGTAGGGGTTAGGGGTGATAAGTTCAAGGGGCAGGGGAATGGAGTGAGAACGCCCTCAGGAAAGATGAAACAAGTCAAAAGAGAAGCCATCTCAAGTGCCTGTACACAAATGCATGCAGCCTAGGAAACAAACGGGAGGAGCTAGAGCTCCATGCATGGACACTGAACTGTGAAATCATTGGAATAACTGAGAAGTGGTGGTGTAGCTCTCATGGCTGGAGATCTGTGACAGGGAGATAGCAGCTCTTTGGGAAACACAGGCAAGGAAGAGGAGGAGAGTGGTGGCCCTTTTTGGGAATGAGCAGTTCACAGTAGAAGGGATCTTGTGGGAGGCAGCTCTGAATGTCAAAGCAGCAAGTTCAGTGGAGGGTCACCAAGATGGTTGGGGACTGGAGCACGTGCCCAGTGAGAAGAGGCTGAGGATACTGGGCTTCTTCAGCCTGCAGAACAGAAAGTTTTGGGGGGTCCTAATAGAAATTTTCCGGAATCTGTGAGGAGGTTATCAAGAAGACGAAGCCAGGCTTATTCCTGAGGTGCACAGCAGAAGAATGAGAGACAGTGGTCCTAAATTGAAACGAGAGATTCTGGGTACCTATAAGGAAAAATTTCTACTATGAAGATAATTACGTACAGGAGTAGGTTGCCAGAGAATCTCCGGCCCTGGCAGTGTTCAAAACCCTATTGGAAGGCTGCACTCAATGACCTCCCGAGACCCCTTCCCACCTAAGTGATTTGGGACACTTGTGGAGACGCAGGTAGATTGAACAGGGGTGTTAGAGCCATTGTACAAGTATCTGTTGGGAAGAATCTGGAATCTCCTGATGCAGAAGACTATGTGGCCATGTTCAGAAATAGTAGTTCTGCCCACTCTGATCTCTGTTCATGTGTTTGTTACCTTACAAGGGGAGATTTGTTTTAGTCTCTTGTAACCTCTCATAAAAAGTACTGAAAGGAGAAATGATGGTTGTCTCTAAATGCACTGAAGGAATAAATGCCAGGGAGATAAACAGTCTGTTTAAGCTCAAGGCCAATGTTAGAATAAGAGTAAATTGCTTTAAACCAGTGATGGATAAATTTCCATTGCAAATTAGAAAAAAAGTCCCTAATCATTGGTCTGATGAGATTCCACACAGCTTTCCAAAAGGGAATAATGGGGAGGAGAGGGACAGTTAGAAACAGAGCTCACTGTGTTGATTTTGTATTCCCAGCTGTATTCCACAAAAAAGTGAACATAAAACTTTCAAAAGTTGCCAACATACGACCTTATGTAGGCATTGTGTTTCCAACTGTCCTTCATTTCCTGCTTTTTGAACTTGAAGCCTGGCAGTCGCGTTAAGTCATTTTGAACCATGAGTCACTTGAGCCGTGGTGGTCTGTGGCCAGCCGTTCAGCAGTGCCGGTTCGCAAGCGGTTAACGTTAGTTCCAGCCCCGGCCGTGGAGTCTGTTTTACAATTTCGCATTTTATTTACTACATCCGGAAATCTAGGCATCGCTTTTGTGTATGCCATAAGAAATCACAGATATCCAAAGGTGGTTTAGCAAATCAGGGAAGTTTTACTAGTGTGAAAGTGTATACCTTTTGGCTAGTAATGGTACAAGTATAGAATAAATTTAAGCATATGGCAAAGCAGATTAATGAAATCAAAGCATGCGCTTAAGCACTTTGTTGAATTGTGGTCCGCAGATCTGGTGTATAATTCCAAGTTAAGATGTCTCTGCATTTTCCCATCCACATGACAGCCAGTGATGCTTCATAGGGAGTATCTGCATTTCTGTGGCATCGGTATCTGTTTCTGAATGGTTAATTTTCATTAAAAGTTCCCATCCGTAAAAGTTCCCATCCGTTGTTAATTGAATTATGGCCTTCAATTTCAGCAATGTCAGGTATCTGAGGGAGAAGAAGGAGCTACACCCGGAGGGGAATCCTTTTATTCTGATCAAAGTATAAATTATCAGATTGAATAATAATTAGCTTGCAGAATTCTCTACTAGTAACCACAGTGTTGGCAATGAAATGTGCCCTTGCATTTTGAGTGTGAGGTCTTCCTACCTCACAGCAACTTAAAGATTTTTAGTTATATGCATCTAAAAGCTGCATTGCAGCAGGTATCTCTCCTTAGGCTCTTAATAATGAGGTCACCTTGTTCAGCCCTTTCTCAGCTATCACATTCCTTTTGGGGCAGGGAGAAGAGGAAGCCTCTCTGGTGAAAAAAGATACATTTTTCTTCTCTTTGAAACCACCAGCAGTTTTTCCTCAACTGGAGGAGGTACTTCAGATTGAAGTGAGAGCAGTTGAAGATCTGGAATTAGTCTTCTGTGGCAATGATGCCACAGGCAGAGAGTCTCATTAACTGAGAGCTTGGTGAATTTCTTTAAGGAGGAGCTGTCTGTCACCTTTATGTTAGAGGAACCTGGGAACAAAATTGATAAGGTATTCACTGTAGCCAGGGTATCAGCTGAAATTTTAAAGCAATTAAGAGAGCATGAAGGAAGGACTCAGTAGGTCTCTTAGGGGCCAGTATGTCTCTACATGAAGTCCCAGACTCTCCTGTCCATTCAGGATTGCATGGGAGTTATTTCCCTGTGTTGTAGGTATGCAAGCTACCGCATGCAGCCTCAATCCACCCATGCTCCCTGGTTCTTGAAATCCCGTGGGGAATGTGGAGAGTCTGGTACAGTCCCATTGCGCGAGATGAGTGGCCACAGGCAGAACTCTTGAGCAGCAGCCTGAGTTATCGTAAACAAATCTAGCTACTCCGTTGTGCCAGGCGATGTATGCCACAAATGAAGGTGTACTTCAGGACCTGTGCGGTTAAAGGAAGTATCTCACCATCTTTTCTACGCGTATTTTAGCAATTTTCTGTAAGCTCAATGATACCAACTGAATTAATTATGCCATTCAGCCTGTGTCACTTCTTGGTCTTTCATGTGTCTGACTTACGGATCTTCTTTCTTACCTGTTCACAAGCAATGCAGAAGTATCAGGGCAACATTGACTCTCCGTTATAATTTATTAATAGTAATGCCCTTCATGAAAGTCTCTTTTTTTTCTCTTCTGTACTTAAACCTAGTTCCAGATTACTGTACTAAATGCGTTCTGTGTCTCCTTGGGGAGGTATTGTGAAGCTGTTGATTTAGAAAACAGGTTTTCCAACAATAGTCTAGGAAGTTTTTAAGTGCTTCCAGTATTGAAGCACATTGAACTGTCAAACATAGCCCTAGAAAACTCTAAGGAGATAAAATACTTAAACATTCATTTTTTTTATTCCAAGTCACCTGGGGAAGTGAATCAGTTTTAGCTATTTAGTGTAGTCTGTTAAAAGGCACTAAATGGTCAGAAATAACTGTCAGCACTATATTGAGCTGACTGACATTGATAATACAATTCAAATGTGCAGCTGAGATGTTCCTCTTCCTAATTTATGCTCTTTTGTGGCAAGGACAGTAACGTGCGCAAGCATCAGCCTGAGCCACGGTCTTCAGATAATGAAGCAAATGTAATTGCTCATTTCTGTAGTACTTGGAAACCCATGCATAATGATGTTCACATCTCGCATCTTGAAAGACAGTAGGAGCTCGTGATTCTGAGGCAGGCTGAGACAACCCCTGCAACACCCTGTTGGTGTCTCCTGCTGGAAACCCAGAGGCGTCTCCTGCCGAGAGCCTGCATCTGATTGCTCCCATGCAAACTTCCCTTTCAGCTCGGGGAGTGAGAACAAGATCTTCTCACCTCAAAGTTTGGCAGTGTTTTTCCACAGGACTCTGGAAATGCAGGGTGGTTTTAAGGCCACTGTTTTATAATTGGATGTATTTTCTCCTCTGAGGGATAAAAATCCAAAGGCAGGTCAGCTAGAGCTTACCTGAAGGTGCTTTCTCTTGACTGATTGTTTTGATAATTCCTGCTTTATAATCATCTTGGAGAAGGGGAAATGGTGGTAAAGTAAATCTGAAAATAAGCCTAGTATTTAGACATGCTTGATACTGGTCTGTACAGGTTTATACTAGAGTGTGGTACTGCAGCAGCATGATTTCTTTCCTTCATATTATATATCTTAAATCAGATTATTAGGACTATGTGTATTCTCAAAATTTTTGATCATGAGAGGCAGCTGACATACAAAGTTGTCGTGGTTTAACC
>VZTQ01006211.1:0-25086 GCA_013400755.1 Pelecanoides urinatrix | reverse complement strand
AGCAATTGCATTGTGCATCTTTCATTTTTGTATATTATTTTCCCTTTTCTGCTCTGTTAAACTGTCTTTATCTCAACCCACAAGTTTTTCTCACTCTTACCCTTCTGATTCTCTCCCCGTCCCACTGCGGGTGGGGGGAGTGAGCAAGCAGCTGTGTGGTATTTGGCTGCCTGCCAGGTTAAACCACAACAATATAATACCCACAATCCAGTAGTTTCTTTTATACACTTAAATGTGCTGAGCTCTTTGACTTCCTGAACAAAGTGATTTTAAGTTCTCATGTTTTCACATGTGATGTCAATGTATTTTATACAATATATACATATTAATTAAGAATACATACACGAAATATCACAAAGTGATCTTAGGGAAAAAGCAGTATAGCATTTAGAGAATATTTTATAAAACTTCTTTTCTCCTCTATGGATGAGCATGTTACATCATTTGAACACTACAGAATAAGGTACCATAGACTACCATTTTTATCTAAGATAAAATGTCTAAAATTTCTTGATTTTAGCATTTCAGACCAGAAGGGACCACTCATTTGACCACCCAGGAATCACTAGGTTGACCTCTTCTATGTCATAAATGATCAATATTTTGTTCAGAAAGCCACAGACTTCAGTTAAATCAAACTCTTCTATTTCTTAAATATTTTCCTAAGATACATTCTACTGTGGTCACCTCTTCCTAAACCCACATTATTGGTGAGGAATTTGTATATCCAAATGATTCTGGCTGGCAAACCCCAGCCAGTACTTCAGTGAGAAGATGAAAATAAAAGCTGGGTAAAGATTCCTTTCTGACCCTGCTAACCTTGTCTCAGACATGTGACCCTGACTATATAAACAAGCAGTGGCAGACATCTGAGAGATGAAAGTCACTCTCATCTCAAAGATTTTTTTACCTGCTAGGTATCCTTTCACCACAAAGCTCAAGCTCTACTATTTGAGAGATGTCCCAGAGAATGGAGAAACAGAAATAATTAGTCAGTCCTGTACTGGGAGAAAAATGCTGTTAGGCACTGTGCATTGCATCCAGAAGCCTGAAGGCATAAGGTTTATAAAAATCATTGTAATGAGGCAGATATGAGGCAGTATGAGTATTTGAAAGATGATGCAAGCCACCCTTTTCTCTCTGAAGAAAGAGGGATATGCAGAGAGTGGGACAAGCAGTATGGCTGTCTTGTTTATTCAGACAGACCTGTATGAACACTGTACACTGTGACTCCTACTTAGCAAGAAGGAAGCTGTCTTTCTACTTTATCCCACATGATTCCCTTTCAGTCAGTCATCTGGAAGCAGAGAGATAGCTCCTCTTCTGAAAGCAAGCTTTGTCTCCCTGAAGGACAGGATGGAGCTTGCAGAGACTGAAGCAACAGTGCAGACTGGGAAAATCCTGGGGAAAAAAAAAAAAAAAGCAGAATCTGCCTGCTGTAGGAAGCAAGAACTTAAGGTGAGCGTTGTAAGATGATGGAAGGAAGAAGATTTTGTTCAGGACCAAGAGTATATAGTAAAGAACTTGTTCAAGTTAGAGAATAATTTTGCTTTCAAGCCTTTTATTTAATCTATCACACTTATTTCTACATTTTCATTATTTAAAAATTTACCTCTTAAAAATCTGGTTATCTTGTGCTCTAAACAAAGTCTAGAGGGGTCTCCCTTTATGTCTTTCTGGAGAAGTCACTTCAACAAAAGGGGGACAATTCAGAGTCCCTTCAAAGGGAGACTTTTGGTCTCAGGGAGACTTGGTTGTTTTTCCCATGTTCAAGCTGCTTTGTTCTCTCTCCCTGTGTTTGACATGTCAGAATACCCTTTACTATACAGAATTCTCTACAAGTGCTTTATTCATTCAACAAGAACTAAGATTTCACAGAGAAAGAAGGAATAGTGGAAATGGACAAAACCTAGAAATTATGACAGAGAAACTTGGCATTAATATTTTCATATCTTGCAGTTAGTTTCCAGAAATTGAGAATAATGAAAGTAGACTTTCTTCTTGCATATCTGTCTCAGTATACAAAAAAACCTGCACTGATCAAATCTTCTAATGAAACAAAAGATTAAAACTAAATGCATTTGTGTGCAGTTAAATAATATTATTTTACTTTGCGTCAATGCAATGTAAAAAAATCTTAATTGGAATGCAAAATCATCATGAAATCAAAGCTCAATATGTTGTGTATGTTTTTTATATTCCACAAAGTGTGACTATTTATCATAAACTTCATATGAGTCAACAGAGAATAAGCAACTGCTTTTTTCTAACAATGTAATTGAATGCAATGGATTTAATTACACTAAATTGATCATAATAACAGTTAATAGCGACTTAATACCACCAATTAGTTTGATACAAACAGCTTCTTTAAGATAAAAACTTACTTAGTTAGTCATGCCATATCTTGGGTACAAATCATATTCTACACCTTTTCAGAACTCTGCCATCAGCGGAGACATTCAGAAGTTAAAATTTAGAATCATCAGAGAGATAAATCTGTGGTGTATAGTGATCTATTCTTGCTCAGATTATTTAACTAAATGTTTCTCTCATTGCTACTTTCTTTTACTTTGGATCTCAAAAGAACTCGTTAGTCTCATTTCTAAGAATGAAAATATTCTACTTTAACTTCTGAAACTTCTTGCAGGGACAGAAACATAAAAACAGTAAAGAAAGACTCTAATAACAGGCAACATACCTAAAACTTTGTTCTATCTTACTTTCTGAGGAACATCAAAAGATGTTTATGGATACTAAAAGTGGGTTCAATATTCTGTGGCTCCTTTGGCCTCATGTAACAAGCACAGAAATGATATTAAGGAGAATACAGACAAGGTATAGAGACCAGAAATAATGTTTGCCTGCAGAGTTGATGTAAATATGAATTCCCACTGCATTAATATCTTCTTATTCAGTGAAGTCTTTCAGTTTCACTGGAAATACAATGTCAGTGTTGTGGGTCTAGATCTGACTTTAAACTTGCCACTGTCTGAATGCTTGGATACAGTACTCTGATTTGGGCCAAGCTTTTCACTAAATGAATCTTTATTTGCATCTACATCAACTTGAAATAAGTGCATATTGTTTTCTAAGTTTAATTTCTGTAAATCGCATTTAAGGTTGTTAAAATGTGAGCAGCAGGAAGCTTGAAGCTCTCCAAACTGCAAAGCAGAAACGGCCAGAGGCATAGATTTTTCTACATAGGTTTTTTCTCTAGCTAAATCTATATTAGTAAATAAAACTGAAATCTGAAGACTGTTGTCTGGACCTGAGGCCAGCTGGCAGGTCCCAGATCATGTCTATAAAAATACTTATTGGAAAATAGGTTGGCAACATTTAAACTAGGAATGATTCCCGAACTGCACTAACTAGTGAAATTTTTCAGTTTCAGAACTGGAAGTGATAGCTAGCCTGTGTGGCAACTGTAAGAAGAACTGTGACAACGTCATAAAAATATGGATGATTATGTGTCAGGACTTGAACTTGTGTTGTGGACCTTTTTAGTTTAGTAATGTAAGTGTAACCTCCATGAAAAGAATAAGTGGATACCATATTTATTCATTCCTTAAAATAAGAAACAAAGATTTTTTTTTTCCCCTGTATTCTTAGAGAAATTTACATCATGCCTTGTCATTAACTTCATTGTTCTCATTTATTTAGTTAAATCACTTTCTAAGACCAGACTAAGAAATCAGCTCCATGCCCAGGAAATATGACTCTGCTGTTAGAAGGAGTGAGAAAAAAAATGTTGTTGACTCATTAGTCCATCTGCAACATGAAAGTGTGTGTTACCTGGTATCTAAGTAGGGCATAATTGGCACCAACAGATGTGAGTGGTCTAAAATGATGCATCTGGTATATTATCTGGTATATACCATGCAACTGGTATATTTTCTATTTAAATAAATCTACTGAGGGTAATATAAGATTCTGTCTTATTCTTTAAATGTTATCACTACAGAGTTTTGGGGGGTTTTGGTTTTTGGTTTTTTGTTGGGTTTTTTTTTTTTTTTTTGCTAAAGAGAAATGTTGCAGGATTGAAGAATCGTAGGATAATTCAGGCTAGAAGGGACTTCAGGAAGTCTCTAGTCCAACCTCCTGCCCAAAGCAGGGCCAGCCAAGGGGTCAGACCAGGTTGCTCAGGGCTTTATTCAATTAGGTTTTGAAAACTTCCAAGGATGAAACCTACACAACCTCTCTGAGCAGAGAGGTCCGGGAATGTTCCAATCTTAAAGTTGTCTCAAACACCCTTGCAAAGCCTTACAGTTTTTAAAACCAGTACTGGGTCAAAATTGATGACACCTTTAAATGTGCATTAAGAAAATGTAACTCTTAATTGTCTGTGACAATAGGTCTATTGTTTTGTTGCAATTTTGTGAAAATAAACATTCTACTGCAAGGAGCAATTTGAGTATGAAACTATACAATGAAGTCTACTAGATACTGAGTGAAAACAGAGGGAAAGAGGAGTTGGCTTTGATTTTTTTAAGATAAGGGGTCAGAAAAATAATAATTAAACACTGTGAAAATTAAATGTTTCTCAGCTTTGATTAACCAGTCAGCTGTCTTCAATAAAATCAGGGAACTTTGGGATTGTTTTTTAGAATATAAAATAATAAAACTTCTCTTTAATTCTTGTAGTTCACAACCCATATTTAATATAGCTGTTTGCAAACCTACTTTTGTTTTTGTTTAATAGACTGAATGCTAACTTTGCGTCCTAAATAGTTCAAGGGTAATCAGTGAATTGTTTATCGCTGTTTCGCATGATCACATTCCAAGTGAAATTGCTAGAGATGGGTGAAAGTTTCAATCTTGTTTCTAGAACAAAAGATTTCCCTTTCTTATCAGAAAAACCAGATTAAAGAAGCTTTATTCCCAGCACGACTGCACAGCATGACTGACACAATACTTTATCTGGACATCCCTCTTTCCCTCCTCCTTTTCCCCCATTTGTTTTATTACCTTTTTATCGGTTTATGATAATCCCAAACATGTCATTTAATCATCACGAACAAATGTCAGCAAGTAAGGACATGACGCAAAAGGATTTGGATTTCATGAAGATATTGTCATGTTTAGGTACCGTTATCCCAATGGTTATCAAATTATTATCTGACCTTTCCATCCTTCCAATCTGTGAGGCATTGGACAATAGATTTAATACTGTTTAGACAGAATTCATCTTCGGGTTATAATTAATAGGCCAGTATTTAATCATTACATTTATGTGAGTACAAATGAGGAATCTGTGAACTATTACTGCTGGGTTGGACTGAGGCACAATTACTGGTAGCTTACCCAGCAAAAGTGCTTGAGAGTTGCTGTATGCATTTCTACATTTATAATTATGCAAAAAGCTCTGTCTTGACCTTTAAAGCACCCAATGTGCTGATTGTAGAAGTAGTATTTTAAAAGCCTAATGGAAATTTCGTAGAGTGCATATATGCCCCCGTGATTGTATCATCAGTAAATGCTAAACAATAATGGTTTAAGGTTGTTATTCTAATTTGGCCAGACCCTGCTAGATTCAATCAAGCACAATCAAAGGTGCATGGCTGACATTCTAACAAGCTTAGGGTGAAAGCAGCTCACGCTATTGAATTGCATTAACTTGTTTTCTGACATAAAGTACGGGAATTAATTTCAAAATATGTTTATATATGCACACAGAAATACCTCTGCATATCCGTCACATAAGCTATTAAGGACAAGGTAACAAATATGCCTAAAGCTAACGTGAAAAGAACTACATTTGTAAATAGGGCGCTTATGTAATAGAAGTACATACATGGTCACGTAACTGGTTATAGCATTAGCATCTCAAAATGTGTAGAAGAAATAGTAATTTAAAAAAGAAAAAAAAGAAGTTGTTTGGGCAGCTTTCCTTATTTAGCACATCTGTTAATTAGTTAAAAAAAATTTAAAAATGCCTGTCAGTTTCCCCTCATAACTCTCTTCCACTCCTATCTTAAGGACTCTGTTGCATTAAAACAAGTCTGATTTAAAATATTTCAGAAAGATTGCTATCCTATTATTATGCCTTTATGCATAAATATTATATCCTTTTATCAAAAAGAGAAGAAATTTTAGATATTTAAAAATAATAATTTTTCCTTAGAACTTTTCCTTAGAAAAACAGAATTATACAGAAAACATAGAGAACTGTTCTCAAATGTTGTTAATGTGGTCTCCATTCTCTCAATCAAAAAATGATAGAAGACCTTATCAAATAGTGTGTGAGAAATCCTTTATATATCATTATCTGACAGAAGGTAGTGAAGAAAACTTTCCATGCTCTTTTTGTAACTAATAAGTTTCAGAAGGTAATTTTGCATTATCAAAGATAAACTGTATTCATACTTTACTGATAGCATCCTAGCTAAATTACAGACTGTTGCTTTTATAGTTTTGTTTGGTATATGCTAATTTTACACAGATTTTTTGTGGCATCTATATTACAAAGGCACTTTAATATTTTTAAACATACAGCTGATGGAACTCTGATTTGTTTCATGTGCGGAGAGAGGATAGGCTGAAAGAAATTTCTACGTGAGAGAGTCTTGTTTAGTTCTGATATTTCTTCATTGTGGTTTCTTTCATGAAGATAGAGTGCTTGCTGCCAATTGGTTATCGGCATGTAAATGAGCTTTGCATCATTTAAAAAAAAAAAATTGAAGAAAACCAAATTCTTTACTTTGCACCTTTTGTTTATTGTTAACAATTTATGCATGCTGTTAAGAGCGACACTGTTAAGAGCGTGTATGGACAGGGGGAGGGGAAAGGGAATGTATGTATTAGTTTCAGGGCCTAATATTACTGCCTTCAGTTTTAAGAATAGTGCATTTGAAGATAAGTATTACAAATTATAGTAGGTCTGCACTCTCTAAAATGCAGTTTATTTTAAATTGCTTTTCTCAGTTATCTTTTTTTTGTGATGAAAAAGAGGGACAATTAAAATGTTTGAAATTCAACTTACAAAGCCTTCTTGTTATTGTTAAAAATTGCCTAACTTTTTTGTTCAGCCATTATTATGCGTTTTGGCTTTTTTAGCAATTACACTGCTTAGATTTACAATATGGCTTCATTTTAATGGAAGTTCAAACCCCAAACACATGCCAATTTACACCTTGTTAAACAGCTTCTTTTATGTTTATAGTCTTTAATATAAAAACAGCTATTTACTTAATTTTCTTTCCTCATTGGTTTAGTAACAGCCTAATTAATTTGACAGATAGTAATGTAAACTACATATGGTGATAAAATGTGTCTATTTCTAAATTTATGCAGGCAAGGCATGGTACCATGTGAAGCAGAAATGTCGATCTGGGGGATAACTGCAAAGACAAGTATGCCTAGCAATTTCTGGTCCAGTTCATATTGGCTTGAAACAGGATCCATATTTGTTGGTGGTTTGCCTCATCATTATGCAACAAAACAGGTATTATTTTTCTTATTATTTATTTTTATTTAAGATGTTTGTTGTTTTGTGAGTGGCATATTGAATAGGATATAACTGAAGAGATTTAAACTATGCAAAAAATAAAAATTACTTACAGCATTTTGAGGATTACATCTAAGGGATGTGTATGGTCCCTTACAGAGTTTTGCTGGTGTCTGGGGCTTTCATAAATTAAGTAAACACAAGCAGCATTCTGGCCTGAAGTTATGATCTACATTCCTGTTTGCCTTGAGTAGGCAGAGTTAAGGAGCAAATATCATCAAATTCAGAGGAGGTACTTGTTATATCAGGTGCTAACAGTGACCTTTGGGTATGTGTCACCCCACAACTGTAACAAAGTTAACCTGTGGGGTTTTTTGTTTTTCCAGTGCACAGCAGAATTGTGTAGTCAGAGTTGGACATATGTAGTCCAGATTTCATTTTTCTGGGCCATACTTTTCGGTAGGTTTCACCCTGTGATAATTGTTTTAACCTTGTTATTTCTGATCTGTTCTTTGGTGAGTGAAGGTCGTCTTATAACAAGGTGAATACCGTAATTTCAAGCACAGACGTGGTTTTGATGCTGTTATTGTAATGCAGCATTTCTAGATTGCTTTCACCTTATAATAAATCAGACAGTAACCAATGAAGTGACAGTACTGTTGAAATTCATCTTAAAAGTTCTTGTGAGTAGGTGCTTTTAGGGTTGCAAAATACTCATCCAAAAGTATACTTCTAAATACCTCATAATGGCATTAAAAGAGCAAGTCAAATAGTATTTGTAGCCATATAACTTTTCCCCTAATTCAAACATTCATACTCAAACTATCCATTCATCTGGAATATTTTATCCTATTAGTTGCATATAAAAAATTATGTATATAGAAATATATCTTCAAGAAATGTTCTATACTAGTAAGAAATAAGAAAATTATATTTTCAATGTTTAAATTACCTGTCTTCTAGAAGCTAAGAGAAATGGGTTTTTTTTTGATCCCTCAAAGAATTTATAGTGAAGGCTTAGATAAGTTCAGTCCATGGAGTGTATTTAGGAGACGGTACTGTAGCAATTTGTTCAAGGGATATACATAATAATGTGCATGTGAGAAGGAAGTTTGAGGTGGTAAATAGCTCTTCACCAGCCAAAGGCAAAATAAATAAAATAAATAAGAACAATAGGTTCGCCTTAGGTAAGTTAAAATAGCAATAAAACACAATGGTTTAAGAGTAATTTACTGCTAAAACGTTTTGCCCATATATGTGTTGGATTGTCATATCAAGATTGGCTTTCTTTCTTTTAAGAATGCTCAGTTCAATAGATTGTTCTGTTCTTAACATAGGATTAATAGGTGAAATGTTATGGTCCATGTTTGTTATTTACATGAGGTAATAGATGTGGGATATGTGCAAGTGTTCAAGCTAGTGATACTTAACCTCTATTTTTTTAGTACTTGGAAAGCATATGTTCATGTAGCTTCCCCAAAGGTAAAAAACCATTCTCGACTCTCAGTTGCCTCTCTAGTTTTCCTTGAAGCTTTTTTGCCATTAACTCCTTTCTGTTTGAGATTACTTCAGCCTTTTATTTCACTTCATTTTCTTTGCTCTTTTGTGATTTTTGTGTTCATTTTTATCTTAGTGTCTCATTTTGCCTGATTTTTACTTTTTTGTAGCTTTGGGCAAGTTTAATTTTCCTTGGCTTCCCCATCAAAATCTGTTGGCTATAAGCCACGTACAGTTTATAAAGGCTATATTTTTCCTTTTTGTCAGGCAATGGAGAACCATTTGTCCAAGTTCTCTTTATGTGGGCTTTTCAATCCCAGCAGTAGGAAACCATTCCAGGAAGTTTCTTTCTCATCAGTTTTGACCCAAGCAGTCAGGCTTCTACTGAAAAACCTTCATCATCCCCGAAACAGAAAAGGTCTGTTTCTGACCTTCATCCTGCAGTTTGCTTCAAGGGAGATTTCTGCTCCAGCTAAGACTCAGCTTTTTCTGGCAAATGCTCTGATCACTCTTGGAGTCAAGTCTTATAATGACTCTTGTGATATCTGTAATATCTGCCTAGTAATACATTGTCTTGTTTTAGATGAGCTCCTTCTCTCACTGGATTAGTTCACTCTGCTGTTGGCTCTCCTACCTTCCAATATTGTGGAAGTTGTAGAAAGCAGTGACTTCAGACCCTAGACTGCTTCAGTTTCTGTCTAACAGGAACTTCTAGCTGTCAGTGCCAGAAACTGTTGACATGAGAGATCCGTATTACTGGAATTGGCTCATGCTACACAATTAATTTCCAGGATAGGCTAGATTCCTCTTCCTTTCTTTATGAGTGAAGTTTGATATGATCTCTGAAGCCCTCAGGGTAAAATATTGTGTCCTCTGAGGATCTCCTATACTGCAATTTCCTAATCAGCTCTCAAGTGTCCATGCATTTTTTCCACGTATTTATTTTTTGTCTGTATCTTTATTATTCAGTATTTCTTAGAGTCAGAGTGCCCTCAACATGTAAGGCAAGGTGCAACAATTATTCTCTGCCTTTCAGTTTCAACAAGTTGAAGCTTTCTTTTCCAAAAAGGAGAGGGGAATTACCTCCCTATCTTGACTACTTTTCCTTTTGTTCTTCAAAGTCATTCTGTATAATGGGTACTACTAGGGGTAGCCTTTTGCTCTTTCTTTAAGGGAGAAAATTGTTTGTGTCTTTCTTAAAGATTGGTTAGGAAACCATAGGATGTTTCACAAATTATTAAGATAAGTTACTGTTTCTCTTTATGTACTCATTGAGGTGTACTGAGTCTGTTCTGAACCTGATTGGCATTCTGCCTATTATACACCATTTTGAATAGAAACATCAATAAACATAGTCATAATAGTTCTAGAATGGAAGGCTTGATAAGCACCAACTATGTATGTTTTCACTGCCTAGGGTAAAAACAGACTTAGCACACTATCAACAGAAGTTTGAATTTCCTTTCTAGTCACTCTCTACTGAGTTCCCTGGTTGCTCCCACAGCTTGGGAATGCACTTCAGGAGAACAGATTACAGTCTTACCCTCAAGGCAGTGATATATTTAAAAGAACATCTGTGACATCTGGGAAAGCAATGCTATAATACTCAATAGATTTCTTCATTAATTAGAAGTTCTCAGACCTCCCGGATCTCTGTGCCTAGTGGCACTGGTTGGTGGGGAGAAACACTACCAACAGTAGAGCAAGATAAAGTTATGGACTAAAGCAAACCGGACATATAAAGTATCACGGGCCCAGATGGGACACATACAGCATGTGCCACTGACGTTATCACAAGGCCACTCTCTATCACCTCTAAAAGACTAGAGCAATCAGAGGAGGTCTCTGATGACTGGAAAAAGACAAATGGGATGTCATGTTCATCTTCAAAAAGACCGACGAGGAAGATCTGAGTAACCATGAGCTGGTCAGGCCAATGGCACAATTCAGTTCCTGACACAATTGTAGAAACAAATGAAGGACATGCAGGTCCTTGGGAACAACCAGCATGGATTTACCAAGGTGTCGTGGTTTAACCCCAGNAAACCAGTACACAAGAGGAAACTCTGCCCGACCAGTATGATTACCTTCCATGTTGAGATGACTGGCTCTGTGGACAAAGGGAAGGCAGTGGATATTCCTTACCTTTTTTCCCAGACTCAACTTCACTCTCAGCTCCTCTGTCTCCTCCCCCCGCGTGGCCCAGGGAGATGGGGAACGGGGGTTGTGGTCAGTCCATAACAGCTCGTCTCTGCCGCTCCTTCCTCATACACATCTACAGTGCTCTGACGTTATGTACCCACAGGCCAAAGATAGAAAAAGTATTTGCCTGGATATGAATTAGAGGGTAAGAATCTGAAGGCATGGGTAGAAAATGAGATAACAGATACATGCGCTGAAACACCTTGAACAAATTCATCCAAGTTCAAGCACTGCAAACTGTTTCATGCACAGCAAGAAATTGTTTTTATGACTCTCTGTAAACTGTCCTTTGCAAAGTTTAGTGGATTCATTTGACAGTGTAGAAAGGCAGAGCTGAACAGTCAGGAGGAAAGCTAAACTATAAATAATTGCTGTCTCTACACAGTGAAAAAACTCCCATTCAGTTCTGTGACTGCTTTGTTTGTTACTTATTTTTAAATCATATCTTATTTCTTCATTAAAGAATGTGATGGGCATACTTCAGAGTTGTCACGTTAAGAAACAGGTAAACAGCAAAATCAGTTAAACAGTGTCATCTTTTTAAAACATTGGTTTTTTAAAGCTGTTTATGATAGCTGTTTTCTAAGACTTGAATATCAACAACACGGGAATACAAACAAAATTACACATACAAAAAAGACATTTTAAATCAGAAAATGAAAAAAAAAGTGTTATTTCTGAAATCTCAAGACATGTTTCAGAATAATTAATTTCACGCTAGCTTTAATATCATTAATTGTTTAAAATAGCTTGCTCCTCTGCAGAGAAGATTGGTATACTCAAAGGGAAATTAAAGATTGTTTTCAAATACCTACAGCAACAGGCAATTGCAGTAGTAGTGTTATTTCTGCTGCTATAATTGCTCCAATAATTTATATTTCTAGACTTAATAGTATTTTAGTATTGAGAATGTGAAATGTCATTATATTTTCATATTCCTTTTCAACATAAGCAGTTGTCTATAATTAAACTTTGCAAGTATTCAAACAGGGAAGTTTCAGAAGGAAAGGAAGATTCTGTACCAGAACAATCTTCTAAATAAAGCAAAGATAAAAGATTAAGTGGAAAATATGCAACTACATATGTGGACATTGGTATCCTCATGTTACCAATGGGTAAACGGAAACAGATAATTGAGTGATATGCTCAGGATCATAGTGTGTTAGTGTTGTAAGATGAGACGGAAATATACAGTCTCTCAGTTAGACTACTAGCCCATGCCTGGATGAACTTTTCTGTGGGGGTACATATTTTAAATACTGAGGTATAAAATATGCTGTGCATATATAAGAAAACATAGTTTTTTATAAAAAAGGGATAGTGTGATATCACAATCATATGATGCTATGAAATGCCCATTTAGTCTCAGAATATTCTCAGGTATTACCATATGTAGACAAAAATGTTTTAAACATTTTAATAAATGGTTGCTAAAAGGTGTAAAATTACATTCTTTCAGTCGCAATTACTCATCCACTGATTTCAATGGCACTGAGCGAAGAAACAATGTAAAACAGGTGTTACAAAATACAGAATCAAGCCCTTAATTTGGAATGATCTGAAAGTAGTTTGCTGTATGTTACAGCTGCTGTGCTTCCATAGACCAAAGCAACAGTAATCCCTCTGTAACTGTCTGGTTAGACATAGTTTATGATCCATTTCCTTTGCAGTAGCACTGCAAATCAGTGGGAGAATTTAGTACAATCTGTGCACAGTATTCAGGTTTGATTATATGGCATTCATCTTATCTGATAAAGCTGCAGAATGGGGCTCTGACAGTAACTTTCACATAATAATTTTTATGTGATGCTTTAACATCCTACTACAGTAGTCATCGGATATGAGCAAATTACAGTGGTCCTGACCCAGTTAATGCCTCCTGGGCTGCAGTGTTCAATTTGAGAAGATTCCTGGAGAAGCCAACAGAGGAAAGGACATCCAATCTTTCATAGGATTACAAGGCATACTGGACTGTTACATGGCTACTGCTTCCTACAGTGGTATAAGCAACAGTGGGTAGTTTGAAACCCCAGAGGGGCCAATTCTTGAACCTCCACAAATTTCCTGTTGGTCCAGAGCACATCTGAAATTTTCATATTTAATTACTAAGAATCATGTGATTTGTAAAACCATTTTATTTTGACAGAATTTGGACATATTCATTGCCAGTCAAATTGCCATATCTGTTCATAGAGTCCTCCAAGTTTATAAAAAACTGCTTCAATTTTCTTAGATTTTTTTATCGATGTATTCAATGAGACCTGTAGACTGATTATAGTTTCTTTCATTAGATCATAAATCTGCTTGGCAATTGTTCAAAGGATATTTCATGTCTGATATATTTTAAAGCATCATCTGCTCTCTGAGTTCAAGCTGTAGCTCAGAATAGACTAAGTGGGAGCTAACTGCCAGGCATTAGTCTTCATTTAAGGTATAGTGGAATATTGGTGCTTAGCTTGTAGTAGCTATGCACTTGAGTTTGAGGTTGTGCTGTGATATAGAAAACGAAATCTAACAGTGTTGACTCTTCTATCCAACATTTTCATGTGGTTTCAGTGCAACATTTCAGGAATTGTGAGCTGTTCCTGTTTGTACCAATTCCAGTGCCTGTATTTTTCAAAAAAAAGGGATGAAAATATTTGTCCTTGTATTTATGCCATTCCCTTTTAATTTTACTTTCCTTACATATTGTATGTCTTCTAAGTCTGCTTGGTTGTCAGGTTTGTGATTACAGTATTCAGAAAGGCTTTTTCAGAGTGTTTGTTTGTTTGAAATGCATTGTACATCCTGAGAAGTGTCTGATTTGTTCTTGGATCTTGACATGACAGCCTTAGATCCTGATGAGTTTTTTTCTTTCTAATGTTGTATTTAGGACGACGTATTTAGTGCTCTGGATCTGCCTTTGCATCATCTGAATGCTTATTCTAATTAAAAGCTCCGCTTATTGTTCCGCAAGCTGGTTTATATATTTATGTGCTTTTATATAAATATACAGATAGAGACTAAATAGATATTTATCACATCTCCAAAAATTCATCTTCTACATGTCCTTAATTGTTTTATTGACTGCTGTCTCATTCACTGCTATACATTCTTCTTTATATTGAGAAGTCATGGTCTACATGCTCTGTTCTCAATTTTCTCTACAATTCTCTATTAATTCTCTACAATTAATCATTTCCCTGAAATCAGGGGTCCTGTCTCTTGAGTGAAGAGATAATTCTGCAATCCTCTGCAGGGAGCTGTGGTTTTGACTGTTCTGAATAGTTTGTGGTGATCAGCAAACTTTTTCACCCAAGTAATTTGTATATTCTCAGATAATTTCTGAATGTGTTTAACAGCACAGGACTCGGAAATATTTGTGACAGTTAACCAATGTGAAAACTGACCTAGTATTTGTAATTTTCGTTTCCTTTCTTTTAACCAGTTTATTAACCCAAAAGAAGACCTTCCTGTATTTCCCATGACAATTAATTTGCTTTAAAGACTTCTGGTGGGGAACCATGCCAAAATATTTTTGGAAATGAAATCAGCTATGTTGTTCAGTGATCCTCTTGCACAGGACCATTAACATGTTCAAGGAATATTAATAATTGGGGAAGCATAACTTCCTTTTACAAAATTTTACACTGATTCTTTATGTCATATTGTTCCATGTTTTTGCTACTTGCTTTATTACAGCTTTTAGGAAATTGCTACTGAATATAGATTTGCTGGATTTTACTTTGCTTCATTCGTTTTGGCCTTTCATTGTCCCTTTAAAAAAATTGGGTATCGTATTTGCCATTTTCCTGTATTTTGGTACCAAATGTGATTTAAGTGAAAAGTTACATACCGTCTTTGAACAATTCCAGGCTTCCTACTTTTAACATCTTAGAAAGTTCTGATGAGTACTGGAACAATCTCTCCAGGGATGTGATAGAGTCTCCATCGCTGGAGGTTTTCTATATGCAATTGGACAGGGTGCTAGATAATCTCGTATAGGCTCCCTTTCCCACGAAAGGTTGGACCAGATAATCTTTTGAGGTCCCTTTCAATCTGGGCTGTTCTATGATTCTACGGTTCTATGATATTTTTTTCTGTCTAAAATAAATTATGTCCCAGAACTCTTTTGAATATGCATAGGTTTAGATTTAATTTACCACATATGTTCCTTTTACACCCTCCACCCATATTTTGGCCTGAAAGATATCATCTAATAGTTGTCTTTATTCTATTTTGTCATTCAAAATCCTCTTTTTTAAAAGTCATGCCTGAATTTTTTTTTGGCTAGAGGGTACATAATTATCTGAACTCTATGGAAGTGTTTTGTTGTAACCTGCAAGCATTTTACCCATTCGTTTTTCCTTTTATTGTTATCCTAACTAACCTCTTCTTGTTGCAGTTAAACTATTTTTGGTGGATTTTTAAGTGTGTTTTGCTCCCAGAAGAACGCTGAAATTGAGTACATTATAGTCAGTGGTTTTAAGTGGGTTTTTTGGTGGTTATGTATTGACACAGATCCTATGCCTGGCTTAATGCAAAACGAAGAGCTATTTCTCTTGTTGTTTCTCTAATGGTTCCAAGAAACCATTATTTACAGCATCTAAAAATGTAGTCCCTGCATCATATCTTGTCATGATTCCTTACCAGACTGCCTGGGAGTAATTAAACTCTCCCATTACCGTGTTTTCTGCCTTACCCTTTCTAACCTGCTTTGGTATTCAACAAGCACTATCATCATCTTGGTTAGATGATATATAATATAGCTCTAATATCCTATTTTTCTTTCTGTGTGAATTTCAGTGCAAAGGATTTGTGCTAGTTTGTATATATTTGTTTGCTTTCTTTATATTGCCTTTTTTCTGGTGCAGCCTACACCTTACATGATTATTACTCTTGCATCATAATATCCCAGTGTTTATTTTTCTACCATCAAGATCCTTAGCATATACTTATTAGACAGCTTCTTTTTCTTTTTAGAATTCAGATATTTTTCCAGAGGCAGTTACTTGTCTTTTGAAAAGAAATAATGGTTTAGTGGTTTGACAGAAAGGGAGTGGTATTTAAAAGCACACAAATTGTTCATATTACTTTTTTTAAAAAAACATATATACATAGCTCAGTTGTAGTATGTATATTTTGAATGTGAATTTTTGATTTTTTAAAAATTATTTTCCAGATAAAGAGAGAAATGTAGTGGAATTAGATTGGTAAGTCAGTTTTAATGTAATTGCATTATTCTGTAATTATGGCTACTATATAATGGTAATATTACTTGTGTAATCCCATTGATCCAAAAATAAATATGTATTAAACTTAAGATATTTTGCTGCAAAATCTGGATGTATACAATGCTTCCCTGTTGGGATTCTTTGTTACTAGTGTGCCAGTAGCTCTTACCATCTAAGGGTGTGCTCTTGCTAAGTCTTCAAGGCTAAACAATATAGAGAAGTGATACTGTCAATGAAAATCTAAAATGTTCCTGTAATACTGTATTAGTTGCTTGTGTTATTCCTTTCAAGTCGATCTGTGTTGTAAAGTCTGCAGATGATGATCTTGGACATTGCAGTATTTGAGATATCAACTTAAAGAAAAGAGGTATGCACCGAGAGTGTTGTAGTGAATAGTGATACATTCTATTTTTATTTTTTTCTAATTAGAAATATTTTTTCTGATAGATTAGATTAATCAGTATGCTTATAGGCATATTATTGATTTGTTAATACTTTTTTACATCTGAATATGCTCATGTAAGCGTTTTGGAGAATTTATTATTGATTTATCTGCTTGAAACAAGTTTGAATTCTTGCTGAAAATCAGTATTTGCATTGTGTGATCCTTAAAGCTAAAAAAAAAAATCCCAGCTCATACAGACTGCAGAAGTTTTGGATTCTGCTAGTCATAGTAAAATCTAAACCTAGACTATGTTAATCAAAATGTGCAACAAATCTTTCTAGTATGTCTAATAAATTCCAAATTTATAATATTGAAAATGCAGAATGGAAGACATAAAAGTAAGTATAAAGACCTCTCAATTCTTTTTATTCAGTTACTAGTACTGAATACTTCTCGATAACTCTACATGGAAAAGTTCATATTAATTTGTGTGATTTTACTAGTTACAGAATGCACTTCATATTTTATTAGGAAGATAGTTGAGAGAAGTATTTTTGACATTTATAATATCAGACCTTACTGATCGTGAACACGTATATTAGAAGCAGTCATCTGTTTTCTGCCTTTTCTCCAGCTATATTTTGTAATATTTTTACTGCTTCCTTTTTCAATTTCATGAGAGTTGTTTTAGAAAAGTTAGAATTTCATATGTGTATATATGTATATATGTATGTATTTAGTATTATATTATGTAAATAGTAATGCAAATACCAATATATCAATTAACTTTTGATACTTAATTAACATTAATATAATGTTAATATTAATAATAATGTTTTATTAATATTATCTTATTATTAACATTTTCCATAAAATCTACCAAAACCATAACAAAATAATCTCAAACCAGAAAGCAAAAATTATCCTTCACTGTGCTAAGTGCACAAACCAGAAAGTTTTGCTGGTGAGGAATCAAGATCTTTTCTCAGTGATCATCTTCTGCATCAAGTTAAAGGAGACACTTAAGGTTATATACAAAAGTGATACATTTTCACATGGCTGTGCTTCACAGAAGTGCAAAAATCTCATTAATATCAACAACTCTACATGAAAAAAATGCATTTGTATTCCACATATATATCAGCAGTCCACAGTATAAACTTATTACTAGATTAAAGATTAAAAATGTAATTCAGTCTCATTAGATAATGCTAGAATGCCAAGTTCATCATACTCATTTCAGAGCTACAGATCACCCGAACCAGTGATATTATAATTACACTATATTCTTGCAGAAAAGAACCCAATGAACTTTAAGAAGATCATGGCCCCGAGCCATCTATGCAGCAGGCCTTGGCTGAGAGCAGCCACACTGAGTCAGAACATTAAAAACAATGGGTTTCCACTCCAAAACTCTGGGCAGAATCAGGATGCTAAGCCAAATAGATTATTCCTGTTTCTTATTTGTATGAAAGTCTTGATATGCATGGCTTTAACCAAGTTCTCTAGAAGCTCTTTTATGTAGTTAGAAATAACCAAACCTCTCTGTTTGTGCATAGGGAAATCAAACTGCTGAGGCTTCTGAGTCTGAAATTAAAGGAGTGTAGGGAGAAAAGGAAAAGAAAAAAACTAGCAAAGTCTCCTGTTAACTCTGAATGGTGATGATTGCCACTGTCTCACTGTAATCCCCTCAGAATTTGAGTTTATGATATGTGTATTCTCAGAAGAATATTTCTTCTCATATTTTAATTATGTCATACTTACAGTGCCTGAACTCAGATTTGTGTCTTCTAAATCCTTGAAGCTAACCAGATAGCATCCTCAGTAAATTCAAAAAACCAATACAAATGCATCACTGAAACTTTCTCTGTCTTGTTCTCTTGAGATCATTTTTTAAAAACCATATGGGGAAAAGGGATGTAAAAAACCTCTGTATTTGGAAAATTTAATACGAGATTTGAGTTCAGATTTCTATTTGGTATGGAAGAAACATTTTCTTTTTTGACTAATATTTTCTATAGAGGGAAAAAAGGATTTGGGAAATAAAAGATAAATTAAAAGGAAAATAGTATGATATCATTCATTTTCTAAAGGCAACTGGTTGGTGCACTCAGATGAATTGATACACCACTGTAAAAATACATATATATTTGAAAGAAAGTACATGTTTTGTATTCCTGTGTGATATCAGAAGGTTCTTCTGTTGCTGTACCTCTAGAGGAACTGCTCAAGCTCTTTCTCTCCTTTTAATCAATATGTAAAATACAAGAATATCTGCAACCATTTCAAACTGTACTGAGCTGAAATGCTCTTCTACTTGGTATTTCTTGCTCTGAAGATGTCTTTGCCTTTTGGATTTTAGGAACTCAGCTTTGACTCCCTTTCAGCTTTGTGCCAGCTGTGGTCTGTACCCCATTTCCTGAGATACACTGTATTTTTTTGTACTGACACCAGTGATGCAAGTCTTATCTGGCAAGACAGGTCCATTATGGGCATTCACTTATTCATCCATTAGGGAAACAGTGGGTCCAGTGCAGAATGGGGCAGAGGAACTGGATACAAATGGCACAGAGAAGGCCGAGGTACTTATGCCTTCTTTGCTTTAGTCTTTACCCATAAAACCAGCCTCCAGGAATCCCAGGCCCCTAAGACCAGAAGGAAAGTCTGGAGCAGGGAATACTTACCATTGGTGGAGAAGGACCAGGTTAGGGAGCACTTAAACTAGTCCTATGTAAGTCCATGAGGCCTGGCAGGTTGCATCCACGAGTGCTGAGGAAGCTGTCTGATGTCATCATGGCGCTACTGTTAATTATCTTTGAATGGTCATGGCAATTAGGAGAGATTCCTGAAGACTGGAAGAGAGCAAATATCACTATCTTCGAGAAGGGCAAGAAGGAAAATCTCAGAAACTATAGGTCAGACAGCCTTACCTCAGTCCCTGGGAAGGTGATGCAGAAAATCCTCCTGGAAAGCATTTCCAAACACATGGAGGACAAGAAGGTCACTGGGAGTCATCAACAAAGGGGGAATCAGACTTGACCAGCCTCATAGCCTTCTGCAACTAGGTTAGTGGACAAGGGAGAGCAGTGAATGTTGTTTACCTCAACTTCAGTAAAGTCTTTGACACTGTCTCCCATGACATCATCATAGACAAACTGATGAAGTACAGGTATAGATAAATCCACAGTGAGGTGGATTAAAAACTGCCTGAATGACTAGGCCTGGAGTGTTGTGATCAGTGGCCCAAAGTTTAGCTGGAGGCCAGTAACTAGTGGTGCACCCCAGGATTCAATAGTGGGCCCAATACTGTTCAACATCTTCGTTAGTGACCTGGATGATGGAACAGAGTGCACCTTCAACAAGTCCACAGACGATACAAAACTGGGAGGAGTGGCTAATTCTCCAGAAGGTCGTGCTGCCATCCAGAGGGACCTCAACAGGATGGAGGAATGGGCTGACAGGAATCTCATGAAGTTCAACAAGGGGAATTGCAAAGTCCTGCACCTGAGGAGGAATAACCCCATGCGGAAGTACATGGGTGGAGAACAGCTTGGCAAAGGAAGACCTTGGAGTTCTGGTGGACAACAAGCTGACCATGAGCCAGCAATGCACCCTCACAGCAAACGAAGTCCAACAGTATCCTGCAGCTGCATTAGGAAGCGTATTTCCAGCAGGTCAAGGGAGGGAATTCATCCTCTCTACCCAGTACTGGTGAGGATGCATCTGAATTAACGTGACCAGATCTGGAACTCCTCAGTACAGGAAAGAAATGGACTTACCGGAGTGTCTCCAGCACGGGGCCACAAAGATGATTAAGGGACTGGAGCATCTCTCATATGAGGAAAGGTTGAAAGAGCTGGGACTGTTCTTTTGATTTTGTGATTCCTTCCTGTCACATCACCCCAGGCCCTTTGCTCATCAACCCTCACAGGGCTTTGCTCATCCGTCCCTCACAGGGCTGCTGGTAACTCTCTTCCTTCCTTGTCATTCCTAGTTTAAAGACCTCCAGAGGTCTCTTTGAACATAAGGAGTTCTGTGATTCTGTGATCCATATCCCCTCTAACCACCAAAAAGAGTGGTGATACTGATACTGGGGGTCAATGGCAAAGTACATATTCAAACCCTGTTTTTTGCACCTCGCTTGGTAATTCACTTTTTTGAGTCTTTTGCTCTGGAGCCACAAGTTGGAACTTCTCTTCAGGGTATCTTCTGTGCATTGTCATAGTACGGCAATGTGACCAGGCGTGCATGCCTTGAGATGTGCATTCTTTGGCTTTGAAGGTTTTCAGGTTCAGCCTTCTTCTGCTAATCCAGTGTGCTTGTTTGATCCTGGAAACTTCTGTCCAGCACTCAAAGAGTTAGGGCAGACACAATGTAATGGAAATTTTCTTCTATATTAGCCCATGCCAGATTATTTTCCATCAGTGAGGCCTTTCTGGAGCCTGACCAGGCAATTGGCAACTCTTACCCTCTTACTGTCATCTGTAAAATGAATGAACTACAACTGCTAAATCCCCAGGAATACTGAGTACCTGTATGTATTCTGCTGTCCTTTTCCTTTACTTCCGTGGCTGCATCAGAGGAATATAGAGGTATGTGTCTCACAGGAAAAAGGGGTGTTAAGAGACTGACTGCTAGAAGAAAAGCCTTATTCTCCTATATCCCTCAAATTTCACTAGTGAACTGTTTGGGCTTTGTTCGCCAGTAAGAACTTATCAACAAAATATCTGAAAATGCAAAATCTGTCTTGAACAGTACCTTAGAAGACTTTTCAGCCACTGCCACCAATTATTCCATAGTGGTTAAAACTGTTCATGATCTATCAGGTACCTCCTCCTGTTGGTACCCTTTGTACTTTTATTTTTGCACAGGGCTCCCAAGGAAATGGAGGAATCTACAGAGAGAACTGATTTAAGTCCTTCACTCCTTTAAAGCTATGTCATCCCGTATTCCGTTACAATCTTTTTAATGACTCATAGGAAGAATGAGACAGTTTCTTTCTACCTCCTTCCCCTAGATGCTCCTCAAGGTCAATCTCAACAGTCATTTAACCAACCTCAGCAGCTCTTTATCCATCATGGATTGTCTGCATTATTCCCACCAGCTCATTCTTACATATCAGCAGCCTTAAGTATGTGTTGGAAGACTTGATACTATTTTTCTCCTTTCTACTTTTTACTGCATGCAACTGCAATGTCATCTACCATCTTAAGGTCCTCTTATATTCAGTGCTTGACCTTAGATACAAATGGTCATTTGATTCACTTCACCATCCTGCTACCTTCTAAGCCTGTATCAATTTTCAGGAGTGTGGTTAACACTGACTAAGTGCCAGATGCCCACCCAGTCGCTCACTCACTCTCCCTCCTCAACTTGACAGGGGGAGAAAATAAGATAAAAAAGCTTGTGGGTTGAGATAAAGACAGGAAGATCAGTTACCAGTTAAGTTTATAGCCAAAACGGACTTGACTTGGGGGAAATTAATTTAATTTATTGCCATTTAAAATGGAATTGGGTAGTGAGAAACAAAGATAAAATTAAAACAATACCTTCCTCCCCATCCACACTGCTTCTTCCCAGGCTCAACTTCATTCCCAACTCCTTCCACCCCAACCCCAAGTGGTGCAGGGGGAAAGGAGGGTTATGGTCAGTCCATAACAGCCCCTCTCTGCTGCTCCTTCCTCCTCGTGCTTTTCCCCTGCTCCTGCATGGGTCCTCTCCACAGGCCACAGTTCTTCCAGGAAACATCCACCTGCTCTGGCATGGTCCTCTCCATGGGCTGCAGCGGAGTATCTGCTCTGGCACCATGAGGCAGATATTGACCTTGATGTTTGCACTTCTGTTTCTCTCTTTTTTTTCTGCATGCCTCCTCTGCCTTTGTGGCATTTTCACAGACACCACCATTTTGTCTGCTGGGCTTAGCTGTGCCCTGTGGTGGGTCCCTTGGAGCCGGCTGGAACCGGCTGTGTCCGGCACTGGGCAACCTCAGCCCCTCCTCACACAGGTCACCTCTGCAGCTTCCCCACTGCCAAAACCTTGACACCTGCACCCTATACAAAAAGACACTAATTTTGTCAGAAGAAAGATGCTGTTTTGCTGATATGCAAAGATGTGATTTGATGATGTGCAAAGATATGATTCTGTTTCTGTAGAGATTATTTCCATATTTTGAAGAACATTTTGAAGGGATGACACTGTTTTGAACTTGCATGCAAGTTGCTTTTATGAATTTGCAAGTTCAAATCCAGGTGATCATTTCTCTTTGAACATACTGGCAAGGCTGCAACATAGCTTTTAGTCTTTCAACTTATAGGGCACTTATTTTCCCATATCTGCCAGGCTGACCTGCTGTTAAGATCTTCAGTCTGTGGTTGATGTTGCCACTTAATTAGTCCACAGCTCCTGCATATTCAACAGCATCTTGGCAACAGCTACAGCCCATTTTTGTTGGCAAGACATCTCCCTGACACCTTATCTTGATGCGTGGGCTGATGTGGGAATTGTCCTGGGAGAAAATTTTCAGTGTCTGTGTGATGCTTTAATTCTTTGACAACCCTGTTTCTCTTAGTAACATTAACCATTTGTCTCTTCTTCCTATTCAGTGTGCAAAATTCAGTTACAGACGTTTGGGATGACTTACCTTCTGCTGAGCATATTCAGCCCTTTTTATCCAATAGCTTTCCACGTTCCCAAATTGTCTGACTTACCTGGAAATGTGGAAGTGTGTATATGCATAACACCTACTCAGATACCTTGTCAGGTACTTCACCTTTGTTTGCTTATTGTTCATGGTCCAGTCTAGAAGTTGCTTTTTAAAAAGTGGTTGTTATCTTGAAAGTGGCAGCACACAGCATTGTGGGATAGAGAGCACATTCAAGCAGTCTGCTACACAGGATCTGTGGTGTTTGATGGAGCTATGCCTTCACATTGACACCTTGGAAGTCGACGCAATTCATAATGTATATACCTTTGAGAGTTGTAAGAATAGGTTTGCCACCACATGTCATACAAACAACAAAAAGAAGTAATTTCCCTTGTCCAGGAGCAATGGAGCTCAACAGATGGCATCATCTGTGAAGATGACATTTCAGTAATTCCTCTGTGTGACTCTTTGAGATCCTTTTTAGAAAATTTCAGCATGTCTGGTTGATGATAAGGGAGAAGTAAGGCTTGAGCAGTGAACAAATAACTTTCATGAGCCCTTAGAGGGTGTGTTTGGTGTGAGCCGCCTTCCAGCAAAGCTTAAAGCTTAAAGAAACTACGGTGAAATGACTTAATGCAGCAGTGCTCTTCAGTGCTTGCATCCCAGACATCTGTCGTCTGATCACTTTGAGTTCCTTCCAAACACTGACTGAACATTATACTGTTCCCAAGCAGTCTCCTGAAGCTTGGGAGGATAGGCTGTAACCATTCATTGCGTAAGTATACTCTGGGATCTTCTGTAAGAAGCTTGGTGGCAGACTATCTACGTAGACTGAAAATATATTTAGGCACACTTTCCTGGGGGGGGAAAAAAAAAAAAAGTTTTAATGCGAAAATTCACATGCAGTCCACAACTACATTTGTATGGCTCCTCACTCTGGCTTACCCCTCCCTTTCAGTCTCTTTTTCAAGGCAGAATTATATCTAAGAGACTTGAATGGTGGCCACTACACTGTCCCTATAAACAATGAAGAACAGAGAAGAGCTAGGGTTTACCCCTCAGAAAAGGGCACGTGTTGACCATGCATACCAGCAGATACCAGTTAGCGGTCTGTAATCTTCCTTTGTAGTTCCTGTGGTGACACAGCCTGATGGTGTAAAACTAAAAGGGAACTGTGTGACAGCAATTCCTTCCATGTAGTTTAGGTAGGATCCTTTCAGCTTCAGGAGAAACCAGACTCTAGCCCATTTGACAAGGCAGAAATATATTTACCAGAATGTATGTACCAGTCAGGCAACTAATGCAATAATTACCCAAATGACCCTATTAATCAGCAGTTCCCTAGATTACTTGCCCACTCTTTCTTTGTGTGTTCAGGAACTGTAGGTTCATCTCTTGCAGACTGGTTCTTTCTACAGTTGATGAGAATGCATAAATCTTACCATGTGTTTCTTTATGCATTCCCCTTAACAACTAAAATCAAGAGTTGATCTCCTTTAGCTATCAATTTACTCATCTGATAACTTGGTTTTGATAATAGTAAATATCTAGCCAGAAGTTGTAGCAATCTAACCACGAAACTCAAGCTACATGATGTCCCGATCCAATGTCAGGGGAGTTTTCGATATGATCCCAAGAGCAAGATTAAGACAAAAACGAGGTCAAATGCCATCAACTTCAAATGTCCTAAACAACTTTT